>ONZH01000323.1:0-187138 GCA_900303285.1 Rhinella marina
AGTTATACATCTTCTGTATTAGTGATATGGACCATGCTGGTATAACCTGGTATCTCGTATATAATAATATGTACAGCTGGTATAGTTATACATCTTCTGTATATAGTGATATGGACCATGCTGTATAACCTGGGTATCTCCTGTATATAATTAATATGTACAGCTGGTATAAGTTATACATCTTCCTGTATATAGATAGGAGCTTGCTGTATAACTTGGTATCTCCTGTATATAATTATATATGTACAGCTGGTATAAGTTATACATCTTCCTGTATATGTATATGGGCTTGCTGGTATAATGGTATCTCCTGTATATAATTATATATGTACAGCTGGTAATAAGTTATATCTTCTTTGTATATGTATATACCATGCTGGTATAACCTGGGCATTCCTGTATATAATTATATATTACAGCTGTTAAAATTATACAAATTAATGGGCCATTTTGTCCACCATCTATACATCCCCTTATATAACGCCTCCTGCTGGGTTCCGCTGTTCCGATGACTTCCAACTGTTTACATTTCCTGACTTTTCTATGAAATTCCGCCAAAGCTTTATGTTTTACCAGAGAGAAATAAATTGCAGGTTGATGGAATAATTAATACTTCTGCCTCTTGTTAACTAATTAATCATGAAATTCTTAGTATAAGACACAATGGGGGTTGTAGTAGTTAACGGTCTCTCTTACATCTCCGCATGCTGCGACACATTTCTTGATGTATTTACTAATAGCTAATTATTTTTGGATCCTTTTTGGACATCATCACAGTTTTCTGGTTCCTCTGAATAGATCTGTAGTTGTTGGTGGAGCAGATACCACTCTGGTCCAGTGCCACCAGTCATAACATCCCTGAAGCTTGGCACCAGGGTCTGCACTATTATACCAGGCTGCTGGCTTCAGGGGTCGGCATGGGTTCACTGACTGACATGACTCTTACCAATTTCTAGAATGATATCAAGTTGCAATTTCCAACCCAGCGCCTTGTTGGGAGTGGCAGAGCGTTAATGACAGGCATACTGGGCCCCATCCCTTCTATCTGGGCACTGGTGGAGGTCAGACTGGTTCTCTCTTGCACGTAGAGGACTGCAGCAGAGGAATAAGATAAAACGTTGCTTTATGATTGTTAAACTTCCATTTGTTTTGTTACATTTTGCCACATTGTTTTTCTTCTATTATGTTTTGTTTTATAGGCTCTTATGACCCTTTATGTTGGTATGATACTGCAGGACGGTTTCTCTGCCTCTTTTGAATTCTTCAGGTCTTTATCCAATGTTTTTTATGTTGCAGAGATGAATATGTGCAATATATTATGTGGCTAACCCTTTCTTCCTGCAGCCTTTGGCGTTACACCAATATTACCTGCAGTATGTGACAGGATTATATGTATATTTTGTTATATCCTTCTGCGTGTTGGCTGGTGGTCCTCTCAGGTGTGGCAACGGAGCCTGCTGTAGCAATGTGGCAGCGAGGAGATACTGATCCGGGCGCCATGTTTCTGGAGGCAGGTCTAGTGCAGTGTGGGCATCTAGGTGGGTACATCCTCCCATGGTATAGAGCAGCAGAGGAGTCACAACAGAAGAGGCGGCGGCATATTGCTGTTAAAAGGGTCCTCCACAACCAAGAACCCCTGGTCTTGAAAGTAAAAAAAAAAAAAAACCTGTCACAAGCTCCATCCATCGAGCTTCCTTGTCTACCACTTTTTGCCCTCCCCGCTAGACCAGAAGAGTGACATATTGCCTAGATTCACATCGCCACGGCTGACCAACCAATGGCCTCAGTGGTGACCTTGGTCATATACCGTTCCTGCGCAGGTCACTGCTGATTGGCTGGCAATGGTGACGTGCATGTGACCGGCTGGGTCCAGAGGGCGAGATATGTATTTTTTTTTTTACTTTGGCACCCTGCCTGACCCCCTGGCCTTGGGTTCCCGGTCTTGAAGAACTTCTTTAACTAAAGAGAATCTTCCACCGTATAACATCTGGAATGATGACATGAATATAACATGCCCCAAGGTGTCTACAGGGGTGGCTTAATATATACATATGCAGGGGCAGTGGAAGTGCATCACAAGGCACATTGAGAGGCCTAGTGTTAGTGGGAAGACTGTGAGTTGCCAAGAACCTGCCTGCAACATTGTGTGGTGGAGCGCCATCATATCCTGGGGCATCACAAAGTGGCAGGAAAGATAGGCCATGGGAATTGATGGGTTTCCTTTGGATAGGGTAGAGAATAACCACAACCATATATAAGGTGTATATTGTGGGTGGTGAAGTCACAGGTGGCCTGTGAGATGGAGATACACCCATATGAGCCATGTACCCTCAGTCAGGGTGTCTATGGGTGTTGCATGGAAGCTGAAACTGCATTCTGGAAGACACATTAGCCTCTGGTGGAAAGAGAACCAGCAGCACTGTATGGCAGTTAGCTAGGTAGTGGAGGTGAGTGGCACTCACATATTGGCACACCACGATACTTCAAGGCCTTGAGAGGCTTGGAACAACAATAACACTCAAAGTGTAGAAGGCTAATCTGAAACAGAGGCAGCCACCTTGCACTTCCCTCCACCCTTAAAGGGGTTGTTCACATTCAAGTGCCATTCAGCCTGACCCCACCACATTATCAGTCCTGCAGAGGGTGGGTTCTGGAATCTTCAGTCCCCCATTGTTACTGACCTGCTCTGTGCCCTCCATGAAAGGCTGTAACCATATATGTGTGGCCCCACATGAGGCTGCTGTATCTTGTAAGAACTCTATAACCATCAAGATTGCAGTGTCCACCCGATTCCTTCCATCATTCTTGCCTGGAGAGCCATGATGCTGTGGTTACAGTCTTGGTGGTCATACCACACCTCATGTCCAACCTGGAGGACTTGGATGTTCAGGTGCCTTTGGACCATTGGATATTGGGACGTCCATAAAGGAGCCTTTGGGCAACCTAAGCTGTTGCAGCTGTATGTGTCGTAGAAGCTTCATAAGGACCAGGTCAGTCCAAATCAAGTTGGGGCCTCTCTCTCAGAAGTGGGGGACGTCTCTCTGTACATTCTACTTTCTGAAACCTCTGCCAGGATGACTCTCGGAAAACTGGCGCCAAGATGTAAGAATGATATAAGCGGTGGCGGTATCTCAATGTGTCATATATATGATGAATATTGATGACCCATCTGTCGCCATGTTGTCGCTTGATGTACGGCACCGAGCGGTGAATGAAAGGCGAGCGCAGGGCTTTATTATCATTTCTCTTTTTTATCTCTAACTTTCCCATTTTAACACCTTGTGTTTTATCAACTAAAGACTTAAAGGGCTCATCAAAGTGCGAGCGCTGACGGTTACTTATCGCAACATGAAAGCCTCCTCCCTTTGTCGCCCGCAGTCTGGATACATCAATTCGCTATTCACTGCTCCCTTTTTAATCCATTTACGCTACTGTTCCCCTAATTATCCAGGTTGCAAATCAGTCCTGTTAGCAATTTTTTCCTACATGTTCCAACTCCAAAGGCGCGTCAGATCTGCTGCGTAATAAGACTATTAGGGGAGACGGCGCTCACTGTTTACATTGATGTTCAGAAAAACGTCTGCTGCTCACAGCTGTATGCGGCTCATAGGGGCTCCGTGTACAGAAGAGCGGCGGAGCCGGGCCCGAAACGCATCGTGACATATGTGAGATTTACATTTATTCATGGTGTCCTTAGTATCACAGCGGGAGCAATGATGTAATGTACCAGACTGCAGCAAGGATGCCAAATCTATCTATCTATCTATCTATCTATCTATCTATCTATCTATCTATCTATCTATCTATCTTACTAACTATCTATCCATCTATCTTATTTTTTTCTTCTTTCTTTATCTATCTATCACATATTCATCTATCTATCTATCTATCCATCTATCTATCTATCTATCTATCTATTTATTTATTTATCTTCTATCTATTAATTTATCTCCTATCTATCTATCTATCTATCTACAGTGCCTTGCGAAAGTATTCGGCCCCCTGGAACTTTTCAAACTTTTGCCACATTTCAGGCTTCAAACAGAGTATAAAATATAACATTTTAAATTTTTGGTGAAGAATCAACAACAAGTGGGTCACAATTGTGAAGTGGAACGAAATTTATTGGATCATTTAAACTTTTTTTGTAATGATAAAACTGAAAAGTGGGGCGTGCAAAATTATTCGTCCCCCTTGCATTAATACTTTGCTGTGATTCCAGCTGCGGTCTCTTGGGGGATGTCTCTATCAGTTTTCACATCTAGAGATGAAATTCTTGCCCATTCTTCCTCTTTGAGGTTGGATGGAGACGTTTGTGAACAGCAGTTTTCAGCTCTTTCCACATCTTCTCCATTGGATTCAGGTCTGGACTGTGACTCGGCCGTTCTAAGACCTGGAGACCTTTATTTTTGAACCATTCCATTGTAGATTTTGCTTTATGTTTGGGATCATATGTCTTGTTGGAAGATAAAATCTCCGTCCTAGTCTCAGGTCTTTTTCATCCCAGAATGGTCCCTGTATTTGGCTCCATCCATCTTCTTCCCTGTCCCTGCTGGATGAAAAGCCCAAACCATGATGCTGCCCCCACCATGTCTGACAGTGGGGATGGTGTGTTCAGGGGGATGAGCTGTGTCGCTTTTACGTTAAACATATCGTTTTGCATTGTTTCCAAAAAGTCTGATTTTGCTTCCATCTGAGCAGAGCCCCTTCTTCCACATGTTTGGTGTCTCCCAGGGGCTTGTGGAAAACTGTAAACCAGACTTTTTATGGATATCTTTGAGAAATGGCTTTCTTCTTGCCACTCTTCCATAAAGGGCAGATCTGTGAAGTGTTGGACTGATTGTTGTCCTGTGGACAGACTCTCCCACCTCAGCTGTAGATCTCTGCAGTTCATCCAGAGTGATCATGGGCCTCTTGGCTCCATCTCTGATCAGTCTTCTCCTTGTTTAGAGGGATGGCCGGGTCTTGGTAGATTTGCAGTGGTCTGATCCTCCTTCCATTTCTATATGACGCTTGCACAGTGCTCCTTGGGATGTTTAAAGTTTGGGAAATCGTTTGGTCTCCAAATCCGGCTTTAAACTTCTCCACAACAGTATCAGGACCTGCCTGGTGTGTTCCTTGGTCTTCATGATGCAGAACCCTGAGACTATCACAGAGCAGGTGCATTTATACGGAGACTTGATTACACACAGGTGGATTCTATGTATCTTCATCAGTCATTTAGGACAACATTGGATCATTCAGAGATCAGAGATCAACTTCTGGACTGAAAGGAAATGGGACGAATAATTCTGCACGCCCCACTTTTCAGTTTTATTATTACAAAAAATGTTTAAATGATCCAAAAAATTTTGTTCCACTTCACAATTGTGACCACTTGTTGTTGATTCTTCACCAAAAATGTAAAATGTTCTATCTTTTTGTTTGAAGCCTGAAATGTGGCAAAAGGTTGAAAAGTTCCAGGGGCCAAATACTTTCGCAAGGCACTGTATCTCCCCTTCAGACCCCGACTGCTCCCTCTCCCCATGTATGTGACCGGTGATATAATGGCGCTTACGTAGTCATTGACCGGTAGATCCTCTTCGGTCAGAGATCTGGACTGACGTTTGCCGCTCAGCCTTTTGCCTGTTTGATGTTTAGGTGAAAATACTTGTTGTTCTGCTTCGGATTTATCGTCTTCTCCATCATCAAAATCTTGAAATTCAGGAGCTTGAAAGAGAAAACAGAAAAATTAGCTGAGAATGAAAAATCCATAAAGTCAGAAATCCTGAATTCCTCAGAGATCTGGGAAAGCTGGGTGACAATGGCCACCATCACAGCTCCCAGGAAAAGTACCAAATCTGAGACCAGGGGTGCAAAGGATAGCATGGGGCCAATGTAGAAGAGGGGCCCGTGATGGCTCCAGTGGTAGGAACCTAAAAAAGTCACTGCCTTATCATAGGAATGGCAAGGGAGGGAATGCTCAAATGCCTTATGCATGGCGGCTCAGTGGTCAGTAGTGGCTCAGTGGTTAGCACTGGTGCCTTGCAGCACAAGGACAACATCTGCATGGAGTTTGTATGTTCTTCTCATGTTTGTGTGGGTTTCCTCCAGGTTCTCCGGTTTCCTCCCACACTCCAAAGACATAATGATAGAGAACTTACCCATGAAGGAGCTGCAAGGATGGCCATTAGTGCTGAGCGAATTCAAGCCAAACGAATTGACTTTGATCCGAATTTCAGGAAAAATTTGATTTGCCGCAAAGGCGAATTTCCACAAATCTTTTTCCTGAAATGGCGGTAAAAACAACACCAAAAAAATATACTCACCATTTGCTCACGTAGAGGATTTTGCGGCTATCTTGATTGAATATACTGCACAAAATCTCACACAGGGTGATGTCTTACGTCACCACACCAGCGCGCAAAATCTTCAGTCAAGATGGCTGCGATCGCCTCTTCGCGAGCATATGGATAAGGTGAGTGTGTCATTTAAAAAAAATAAAGAAAGAAAAAGACCTCAATTGTAGCATCAGATGCCGCGATCAGCGATAAATGCAGCATCTGAGGGGTTCAAAGGCGGGGATCTCTGCAATCCCGTTCCCCATTATTGTGACAAAGTAATTTGTCACAAATCCAATTTCCTTGTGAAATTCGGTGAAGCAGCCGAATCAAGTTTTTCATACCTTCGCTCATCACTAATGGCCATATTGGTTGTCACCCAGCTTTCCCAGGAACAGAGATGACGTGACTGGTGATGTGAGGGAGGTAGAAGTTACGGAATATGTCTTGCACTTCGTTCTATGTAAATCTCTGATCACACAGGTAATGACACAGGCGCCGTCTCCGCGGTGACAGCCATGAAATTAGTCACCGGTTCTAATAAACAAAAGGTTGTATTTTCCATAAATGAGACGTAATTGGATCGTCTACATCAGCAGGAAGCGCACGGCTTTGATGGTTTTAATAATTAGCTGTAATTAGTAATTTGGTGGAGGTATTCTCTTCGTGTGTGCGCTCGTTACGTGACGCTGCTGCTTTTCCAGTTATTATATACTGCCTGTATAATGGAAACAATCAGCATTCATGTCAAAACATAGAATTAAGGGCAAAATCCTCCCCCATATTCCAGGTCATGGTGGGTTCTTTTCAGCGGGCCCTTTTTCAATGTCAATGATTTTATGTAAAGAAGTTTAATTATTATATAATGAACTTCTACAACTTTGGCATTTATTTTGTGTATTTATTTATTTTTATATTTTTAGTGTATCTGTCAGTAAATGGAGGCGTTCTTGTTCCCACTTAAAGGATGGAAACCTACCTTGACCGTGTCCTGCTCGCACAGCTGCCGGCTTTGAGCAATGTTTCTGTCTTTTATAAAATGTTACAAATTCTATCTATTTACATCTGTTTCTAGGAAAGATGAGTGACAACCAGTATGGACACACAAGTTGTCAGAAACCACCTGCCACTTTAAAATGCCAAACAGGGAGTGGTGAATGTGACATAGAGAATGCAAAAGATTTGCTAGAGATTAGGAAAGTTGCTGGAATGGCGGCCATACTGGTTATCCCCCGGATTTTCCACAGCCGCCCAGCAGATCTATACATTGACTGAGTCTATGAATCTGTCCTCTAAAGTCTAATGTTACCTGATGGAGAAGAAGGGAAGATCCAGTGCACTGACTTATTGTGACAGAGCTCCAGTATTTTGGAATTTTTCAGGAAATCTGTGTCCTCTATAGGATTCTCAGAGGGGATCCAGAACATGGACTGTTCATAGATTGTGGTGGTGATTTCACCTTCCTAAAGTGAGGGGAGTAAAAAAAAAAAGAAAAGCAAAGAAATGATTCTAAAGCCGAAAATGTACTATATGTACTTCCTTTCCTGCCTCCTTCCTTCCTCCCTTCCTTCTTTCTGCCACGTCTTCCTTCTCTTCTTCCCTCCTTCCATTTCTCCACCCTCTCTCTTCATTCTATTCTTCTTTCCTTTGTTCTATTTACCCTTCCTTCTTCCCTTCCCTCCTTCCTCCTTTCCTTTCTCCCTCTGTCTGTTCCTTCGTCTCTTTCTTCTTCCCTTCCTTCATCTTTTCCTTTGTCTCTCTCTCTGTTCCTTCCTATCTTTCTTCTTCCCCTCCTTCATTCCTCTTTTCCTTTCTCCCTCTCTCTGTTCCTTCCTTTCTCCCTTCTTCTGTTCCTCTTTTCTTTTCTCAATTTCTCTGTCCCTTCCTCCCTTTCTTTCTTTCTTTCTTTCTTTCTTTCTTTCTTTCTTTCTTTCTTTTCTTCTTTCTTTCTTTCTTCTTTCTTCTTTCCCTTTCTCCCTCTCTCCCCCCTTCCTTCCCCTTCCTTCTTCTTCCTCTTTCTGCTCTCTGTTCCTTCCTCTCTTCCTTCCTTTCTTCCTCCATCTATATCCTTCTGTCTTTCTTCCTTTTTCCATCCTGGCACTTTACTACTATCTGCTCTTTCTTTCTTAAAGAAACACTCCCACAATTATTTTTATTCCTGGCCTCTTAGAAAGGCACCTGATGTATCTTGTAGTGAAGGTAATCTTCTTACCTTCTGGTTCTCAGCTGTGTCATGTGATGGACACTCTGACTCTCTAGTTGACAGTGTCGTATGTGTGAACAGGAAGTCAGGAAGTCATAGGAATAAATGGAGAAACTGACTTCCTGTTCACACATATGACGCTGTCAGCTGGAGAGTCAGAGTGTCCATCACATGACACAGCTGAGGACCTGAGGTTACAGATACAACCACCAGTAAGAAGATGGCCCTCACTATTCTAACGGGTCAGAGAATAAACATTTTTGTGGAAGGCTTCTTTAAGTCATGAGCCAGGAGGCATCTACTGTATGTTCTGCATCACAAGAGGAAAGCACTTCTCCATTGAGATAGGAACACCCACACGACAGCCCACATGCTCCTCGAGAGACAAAAAGTTCTTTCCTAGGATTTTGATTAATTTCAATGAAAGTGATAGAATAATTTGCTATAACTATATGGTAAGAAGTGCAATTTTAAGAAATGTAAAAGAAAGTATTTTTGTACAGTTAGAGGAACCTCAACTGAGACTGCGACAAATTACTGGAAGGACTGTGACTATGTGGAAAGCATCACCCTACAAAGTCTTTGTCCTTTTCTCACAAATTATCCTTCAAATCGGCTAATTGTTTAAAAATGAGGATGAGGATGTAAATAATTCCATACAACAGTTTATTAGAAGTGTGGAAACTTTGCTCAGTAAAATCCAGCAAATTGCCCCCATATGATGCGAGAGGACCCGCTACTGACATGGGACGTGATGTCTCTGCATTTTGTTAGTTGGTGGAAATTTATGCAATTATTTAATGTCACTGATGGAACATATAAAACAATGTATTTCCTGGTATTCTCTGAGGAGGAGACATCTGCAGACTGGTGACTGCTGCACGGGGGGCTTTTGAAACTTTATTAGCTTTATGTAGATTTCTGTCAACTATGACTCCAGAGGTGAAGGTGGCTCAGTTGCATTGCAGAAATTGTGTGGATTTTGTATGTTCTTCCTATGTTCTCCTTGGCTTCCTCTGGATACTTAAATTGCTTCCAAAACTCCAAGCACTTACAAATAGGAATTGACTTCCTACAGTTTATAAAACTGGGTCTGTAAGTGTTTAAGAACTTCAAGTTACCCCTCTGCACCTCCCCATCCTTTCAAATTAGCTAGTTACATAAGTGTTTCACAACTTTAGTCCTCAGATGTCTACAGAAGATGATGATTAGAGGATATCCAGCAGAGAGAACTTCTAGAGCACTGACCCTAATTATATGACCAGTGCATTCCTAATAAAATGCTCAGGATATAACCTGTTGAACGAAGAAGAAGTTGAGAAACCGTGTCCTACATACAATCCATAGTGTAAGGATAAACGGGCAAGGATAAGGGGAACCAGAGGCTCATCCTCAATCAATAGGTTTTGAAGCAGGAGTTGTGGGTTGGAGAAGACCTGGTTCTGCAATGCTGGAAGAACCTGAATTTCAGTAGAAAGTTGAAAATGGAAGTTCAGAAAGAAACTTCTCTGGTTCCATCACTTGTACCACAAGGAATGTTCAGGAGATGCAAAAGAATAATATGACTTTTTCTACAGCCAGAAAAAAAGAACGTGAATCACATTCTCAGGTGGTTTTCAACCAATACATTTACTACTACTAATTGGCCAATCTAGTAGAGGGAGAACAATGATATCACATTATGTGGAGTGTCCTCCCTCTACTAGATTGGCCAATTCGCAGCAGTAAACGTGTTGATTGGAAACGATGGAGCACTCATTCCAAAATTGGCTGTAGAGTTCTAACATTTCACATTAGGGTTCTACCTGTGGCCACAATAATAGTCAGTATAGGAGAAAAAATACCTATACAACCAAACAGTACCTCAACTTCCAGCTCTGTCGCCTCAACTGCTGGGATTTCTTTACTCTGAGTCTTAATGAAGCATTTTTCAAGTCCAGCGAAGTAGATGCCTGTTATTCCCTAAAAAATAGAAGGGGAAATGCAAAATGAGGTATAAAGCTGAGGTAATCTAAGAACTAGGAAAAAATCCTGGTTGATTACTATACACTTCATATTATACTGGTACAAGTATTGCAATGCATCCACATGTTATCCTAGGAAGGACTTATGTAAAAGAATATAACAACTGTAATACTGCCTCCTATGTACAGGAATATAACTACTATAATACTGCTCCTATGTACAAGAATATAACTACTATAATACTGCTCCTATGTACAAGAATATAACTACTATAATACTGCTCCTATGTACAAGAATATAACTACTATAATACTGCTCCTATGTACAAGAATATAACTACTATAATACTGCTCCTATGTACAAGAATATAATACTATAATACTACTCCTATGTACAAGAATATAACTATAATACTGCTATGCCTCCTATGTACAAGAATATAACTACTATAATACTGCTCCTATGTACAATAATTACTGCTCTACTATGTACAAGAATATAATACTACTGCTACTATACAAGAATAATACTACTGCTCCTATGTACAAGAATATATACTACTATAATACTGCTCCTCCTATGTACAAGAATATAACTACTTAATACTGCTCCTATGTACAAGAATATAACTACATATAACTACTATACTATGTACAAGGAATATAACTACTATACTGTCCTATGTACAAGAATATAACTACTATAATACTGCCTCCTATGTACAAGAATATAACTACTATGTACAAGAATATAATACTGCTCCTATGTACAAGAATATAACTACTATCTATACATATAACTACTATCCTATGTATGTACAAGAATATAACTACTACTATAATACTACTCCTATGTACAAGAATATAACTACTATAATACTGCCTCCTATGTATACAAGATATAACTACTATAATACTGCTCTCTACTATGTACAAGAATATAACTACTATAATACTGCTCCTATGTACAAGAATATAACTACTATAATACTGCTCCTATGTACAAGAATATATAACTACTATAATACTGCTCTCCTATGTACAAGAATATAACTACTATAAACTACTGCTCCTATGTACAAGAATATAACTACTATAATACTGCCTCCTATGTACAAGAATATAACTACTATAATACTGCTCCTATGTACAAGAATATAAACTACTATAATACTGCTCCTATGTACAAGAATATAACTACTATAATACTGCCTCCTATGTACAAGAATATAACTACTATAATACTGCTCCTATGTACTAGAATATAACTACTATAATACTGCTCCTATGTACAAGAATATAACTACTTAATACTGCTCCTATGTACAAGAATATAACTACTATAATACTGCTTCCTATGTACAAGAATATAACTACTTATAATACTGCTCCTATGTACAAGAATATAACTACTATAATACTGCTCCTATGTACAAGAATATAACTACTATAATTACTGCCTCCTATGTACAAGAATATAACTACTATAATACTGCCTCCTATGTACAAGAATATAACTACTATAATACTAGCCTCCTATGCTACAAGAATATAACTACTATAATACTGCTCCTATGTACAAGAATATAACTACTAATAATACTGCTCCTATGTACAAGAATATAACTACTATAATACTGCTCCTATGTACAAGAATATAACTACTATAATACTGCCTCCTATGTACAAGAATATAACTACTATAATACTGCTCCTATGTACAAGAATATAACTACTATAATACTGCCTCCTATGTATAAGAATATAACTACTATAATACTGCTCCTATGTACAAGAATATAACTACTATAATACTGCTCCTATGTACAAGAATATAACTACTATAATACTGCCTCCTATGTACAAGAATATAACTACTATAATACTGCTCCTATGTACAAGAATATAACTACTATAATACTGCTCCTATGTACAAGAATATAACTACTATAATACTGCCTCCTATGTACAAGAATATAACTACTATAATACTGCTCCTATGTACAAGAATATAACTACTATAATACTGCTCCTATCTACAAGAATATAACTACTATAATACTGCTGCTATGTACAAGAATATAACTACTTTAATACTGCCCTCCTATGTAACAAGAATATAACTACTATAATACTGCCTCCTATGTACAAGAATATAACTACTATAATATTGCCTCCTATGTACAAGAATATAACTACTATAATACTGCTCCTATGTACAAGAATATAACTACTATAATACTGCTCCTATGTACAAGAATATAACTACTATAATATTGCCTCCTATGTACAAGAATATAACTACTATAATACTGCCTCCTATGTACAAGAATATAACTACTATAATATTGCCTCCTATGTATAAGAATATAACTACTATAATACTGCTCCTATGTACAAGAATATAACTACTATAATACTGCTCCTATGTACAAGAATATAACTACTATAATACTGCTCCTATGTACAAGAATATAACTACTATAATACTGCTCCTATGTACAAGAATATAACTACTATAATACTGCCTCCTATGTACAAGATATAACTACTATAATACTGCTCCTATGTACAAGAGAATATAACTACTATAATACTGCTCCTATGTACAGAAATAACTACTATATACTGCTCCTATGTAAAGAATATAACTACTATAATACTGCTCCTATGTACAAGAATATAACTACTATAATATTGCCTCCTATGTACAAGAATATAACTACTATAATACTGCTCCTATGTATAAGAATATAACTACTATAATACTGCCTCGTATCTACAAGAATATAACTACTATAATACTGCCTCCTATGTACAAGAATATAACTACTATAATACTGCTTCCTATGTATACAAAAACAACTACTATAATACTGCTCCTATGTACAAGAATATAACTACTATAATACTGCCTCCTATGTACAAGAATATAACTACTATAATACTGCTCCTATATACAAGAATATAACTACTATAATACTGCTCCTATGTACAAGAATATAACTACTATAATACTGCTCCTATGTACAAGAATATAACTACTATAATACTACTCCTATGTACAAGAATATAACTACTATAATACTGCCTCCTATGTACAAGGCCTATGAATGTAGCATGCAGTAGTATTTTCATTCTCCTGGTCTGATCTCTAACTGACTTGTTCCAGGTGATTTTGCCTTTTGTCCTCTCATAGAAGGTAATTTCTGTATCATGTGGTTTACACCTCTGACGGTATACGTTCCGCCTGCAGTTACGTTGAAGGTTTCAGGCTCTCATTGTATCGAGCAGATGGCGCGAAGCCTAGAACAGGGGGTCAGTATAACATTTGGGTATGAAAGAAAATGAAGTGTTTAATGAGCCGCTGAATGAGAGCACAAGTATGGTCTGACCTCGAGTCTGGAGACGGCAAGACGCCAGGACTACTCTCCTCATCATTTATATTCGACCCACCTATCACTATTGATTAATGAGCCTAACAATGATGATTCAAATATAGGAGTTACTAATTCAGCAATTTCCTCACACATTAAACGTCCCTTTGTATGTAAGTAAAGCTTGAAGAGGAGCTGTCACCTCTCCGAAGTAAATAATTTTATTCCTAGGACTTTATGTTGTGTCATCCCTCTAGTATTCCTACTAGAATGTGAAAGGTCCATCCTTATGTTACCAGTTGGGGTGTGTCCCTGCACAGTCTGACATTATCCAATCAGTGCTGCTGGTGTCAAACTGTTTAGGGACACACCTCCGACTGGTAACACCCAGATGGACCCTTAAACATAACATTCTAGCAGGAGTAATAGAGGAATTACATGACATGGAGTTAAAAGATGACCCAAAATTAGTATTTCATTGGGAATGCAAGTTGTTACTGACACAGACACATCTGGAGCGATGACTGTTCCTCTAATTATTCTGCAATGAAAGGTCTGTAGCTTTCTAAAGTACTTTAACTCCTCACTGTTTTCAAGATCATGGCTTGCAGTCAATGAATGAAATGGTTGAGAGTTTGTCTTAGTTTCACAGTAGCCTTTACTACGGATCCGGCGGGTGAAGGGGCCCGCTGGATCCGTAGTGATAATACAACCTTGTGGATCCGTAATGAACTGATCCGGTTGTATTATTTTTAACATATTTTAAACGGATCCGGAATTAACTCCATTGAAAGTCAATAGAGGACGGATCCGTGTACTAGTGTGTCACACCAAACGGATCCGTCCCCATTGACTTGCATTGTGAGTTTGCTCTCCGGTCTGAAGACGGAACGGAATGCTTTCAGGAGCGCTCCGTTGTCTTCAGTTCAGTTTTGTCCCCATTGACAATGAATGGGGACAAAACTGAGGCGTTTTATTCCAGTATTGAGCCCCTATGACGGAACTCAATACCGGAATTCCAAAACGCTAGTGCGAAAGTAGCCTTAATCTACCCCTGCTTACACAGGTGTTGGGTTTGTTACAATTTATTACTGTAGACAAGCGCTATTGGGGTGACATACAAGAAGGGAGATGTGCAGATGCAGCCCAGTGGTGGCTCTAAATCTGCATGCAGTGAGCTCCCCCTAGTGGTGGATGTATACATACCTATGCAGTAAACTCCCTCTAGTAGTGGCTGTATAAATATCTATGCAGTAAGCACCCCCTAGAGGAGGATGTATATATGTCTTTGTATTAAACTCCCTCTAGTGGTGGCTGTATAAATGTTTTTGTAGTAAAATCCCCTTAACGGTGCTATATAAATCTGCTTGCAGTGAGCTCCATCTAGTTGTGGATGTATAAATATCAATGCAATGAGCTCCCCATAGTGGTGGCTGTGTAAATATCTATGCAGTTAGCTTCCCCTCCTGATGGACATATAAATATCAGCTCCCTCTAGTGGTGGCTATATAAATATGCAGCCAGTGAGCTCTCCCTCTTGGTAGCCGTATAAATATGCTTGCACTAGTCTCCCCCTAGTGGTGGCTGTATAAATATCTCTATAGTAAGCTCCCCCTAGTGCTGGTTGTGTAAATATCTATGCGGTAAGTTCCCCCTAGTGGTGGTTGTGTAAATATCTATGCGGTAAGTTCCCCCTAGTGGTGGCTGTGCAAATGTCTATACATTAAGCTTCCCCTAGTGGCGGCTGTGTAAATATCTATGCATTAAGCTCCCCCTAGTGGTGGCTGTGTAAATGTCTATACAGTAAACTCCTCCTGGTGGTGGCTGTGTAAATATCTATGCAGTAAACTCCTCCTGGTGGTGGCTGTGTAAATGTCTATGCATTAAGCTTCCCCTAGTGGTGGCTGTGTAAATGTCTATGCAGTAAACTCCTCCTGGTGGTGGCTGTGTAAATACAGTATCTATACAGTAAGCTCTCTCTAGTGGTGGCTGTGTAAATGTCTATACAGTAAGCTCTCCCTAGTGGTGGCTGTATAAATATGCATGCAGTAGTCTCCCCCTATTGGTGGCTGTGTAAATGTCTATACAGTAAGCTCCCCCTAGTGGTGGCTGTATAAATATGCATGCAGTAGTCTCCCCCTAGTGGTGTCTGTGTAAATGTCTATGCAGTGAGCTCTCCCTAGTGGAGTCTGTATAAGTATGCATGCAGTGAGCTCCTCCTGGTGGTGTCTATAAATCTGTATGCACTTTGCTCCCCCTAGTGGTGGCTTCATATAAACAGAATTGTATCCTATCACTTCATGGGTTGTGGATGGAAACAGAGGGTGCAGGTCAGTGCCGGGCACCCCCACCTCGGCCGTATAGCTAATGGTGTGGTATTTCTTTATGATCAGTACACCACTGCCCACAGTGCATGCAAGGGGTTAAACCTATGCTACAGTCCCGGCAATTGCTGTAAAGCGTTTAGTACTGAAGTACGCAGAGCTAAATGACACAATGTATCAATAAAGTATCGGCTGCACATTAAATGGCGATTGTTGCGGCGCTCATCCATCTGCAGATCTTTACGTCTTTTCATGTGAAGTATTTGCTGTTTGGAAAATATTGCGCGGCATCAGCGGGAAATTTCTTCATCAATAAAACAGGAGAAATGGAATGAGAAATCCAATCGTAACTTATGTCGTTAAGTCATCTGCAAAAGTCGCCTTTAAGAGCGCCTCGCGTTGACTGCGCAATTTTGTAAACAACCCAGGTAATTTTTTTTTTTTTTTATGGAGAAAGAAAATCTATGATAAAAAAAAAAACCAAGGAAGGAAGGAAGGACGCACATGCTTAAAGTCGTGGATCTCCACCGCATTATCTGTGCCGTTCTCCATCCGAAAAGTTTCAATTTTGTTCCTGGGATCAATCTCCATCAAGACTGTTGTCTTCTCTCCGTCGCTGAGGAATTTGTATTCAACATCATAGACCTGCGGGGAGACAAAGGGGAGAATAATGGAAGACAATATTGTTTTATGGAGCCTTTTTGAAATGCAATTTCAGCTGCGGTAATAAAAGTTGCCGAGGACTTTATATTACAAATCAAATGTTTTCTGCTGCTTCGCTGGATCATTAGAAACAGGAGATATTCCCAGAGACTGAGCCAATGGCCGACCTGGTAATGTGCTGAGGAAATAGGCCCTTTTTATAGCAATGGGGGCCCGTAAAAATGGGGCCCAGGTCTCGGCACCACACCGCCCTTTCCCATTGGTGGTGTGAACCTAGAGATGTTCCTCCTGACTCAACATCCTGAGGTGAGCGGCACAAGCTCTGAAGAAAAACCTGATTTGGGGATACTCCGTCTGGAGCTGATTATGCTCTATGTGCGGCCACCCAGTGGTGGTGATGTGAACTGCAGCCTGCAGGCGGTTTTGCTTGAAAATGTATTGATATTGTGTCATGAGAAATGTTTGCAGACAGTTAAAGGCTAAGTACACAATGATGGCATTTAATTTATTTTTGGCTAATAATCATCCTTTCAATTGGTCTTTATTAAAAATATTGAGCTGTTCTGTCACAAAGGGTTAACTGTCTAGCTGGGTTACTGGTATTTTCACTTTCACTTTGTGCCGGTCATCTAATTACCCTTACCTGTAAACTACTGGGAGGTCATAAACACTTATTTAAGCCACATTCTTATCAGTAAGGTAAGGGTTGAGCTTTGATGAGTGTTTATGATGTGATAGAGCAGAGATAAGGAGTCCGTCTGCTCCTCAGATGACGGAATTAAGAAAAAATCCACAGACAGCTGGTAGAGTATCTCAGCTCTGTACACAAAAAAAGGATTCCATATTGTTAATAAAGACCAATTGAAAAAGTGATTTTTAGGTCAAAATAAGTATAATGCAATAACAATAAAAAAAAAATGCCCCCAAAGGGGTACATAGCCTTTAATGAATGTTTATAAGGTCAGAGAGCAGAGATAGGAATCCCCAGATGACGGGAAAGACAAAAAATCCACAGGCAGCTAGTAGAGCGTCTCAGCTCTGTACAGAAAAAAGGACTCCATATTGTTAATAAAGACCAATTGAAAAAAATATGTTTAGCTTAAAATAAGTACAATAATAAAAAAATGCCTTGAAAGGTATACAAAGCCTTTAAGGGTGGACACATCTGTATGCAGAGCTCTCCCTCTCCACAAGCGCTGCAATCAAGGGAGAGGGTGACCAGTCAGGGGGTCACATACTTATTCACTTCTCTTATTCACTCCTCTAAGACTCTCCCAATCCTGTAAACGTCAATGTAATGTTCTCATAGAAAGGACTGAGGAAGCTGAGATATGTGGCGCTGTTTGGAGGAGCCTTTATCTTGGAGGGATGCTGTATCTGTGAAAGGGACACAGACCATAGAGGATTTTACTTCCATCTACTAGTTCTGATTATAGAAGTCAGTTCTGGGGCCCCTGTTCATTTGAGGGGTCTGATTAATTATATGAGTAGGGTCTACAGCTGTGATGGCTAACCTCCAGCACTCCAGCTGTGCTGAAACTATGACTACCTGCATGCTCCATTCATTTCTATGGAGTTCTGAGAACAGCAAGTGTGCATCTTAGAAGTCATAGTTTTACCTCAGCTGGAGTGCCGGAGGTTAGCCATCACAGGTCTAGAGCCTGACTCGTTTAAGGGTCTGGAGTCTGATTAATTTTAAGGGTCTGGGGTCCTATTAATGTTAAGGGTCTAGTCTTTGGTCTGATTAATTTTAAGGGTCTGGTCTGGGGTCTGATTGATTTTAAGGGTCTGGTCTGGGGTCTGATTGATTTTAAGGGTCTGGTCTGGGGTTTGATTGATTTTAAGGGTCTGGTCTGGGGTCTGATTGATTTTAAGGGTCTGGTCTGGGGTCTGATTGATTTTAAGGGTCTGGTCTGGGGTCTGATTAATTATAAGGGTCTGGTCTGGGGTCTGATTGATTTTAAGGGTCTGGTCTGGGGTCTGATTGATTTTAAGGGTCTGGTCTGGGGTCTGATTAATTATAAGGGTCTGGTCTGGGTCTGATTGATTTTAAGGGTCTGGTCTGGGGTCTGATTGATTTTAAGGGTCTGGTCTGGGGTCTGATTAATTATAAGGGTCTGGTCTGGGGTATGATTGATTTTAAGGGTCTGGTCTGATTAATTCTAGGTGCTGGTCATGGGTGTAATACCTTTTAGGTGCTGGTCATGGGTGTGATCACTTTTAGGGGTCTATTCTGGGGTCTGATTAATTTTAAGGGTCTGGTCTGGGGTCTGATTAATTATAATGGTCTGGTCTGGGGTCTGACTAATTTTAAGGGTCTGGTCTGGGGTCTGATTAATTTTAAGGGTCTGGTCTGGGGTCTGACTAATTTTAAGGGTCTGGTCTGGGGGTCTGACTAATTTTAAGGGTCTGGTCTGGGGTCTGATTAATTTTAAGGGTCTGGTCTGGGGTCTGATTAATTTTAATGGTCTGGTCTGGGGTCTGATTGATTTTAAGGGTCTGGTCTGATTAATTCTAGGTGCTGGTCATGGGTGTGATACCTTTTAGGGGTCTATTCTGGGGTCTGATTAATTTTGAGGTTTTGGTTTTAAGTCTCTATTACTTTTAAGGGCCTGGTCTGAGGTTTTAATTCATTTAATTTTAGATACTGGTCATGGGTCTGATTAATTTAAGGGTCTGGGGTCTAATTTGATTTTAGGTACTGGTCATGGGTCTGATTCATTTTAGGGCTCTGTCCTGGGGTCTGAATTAATTTGAGGGGTATGATCTGAGCTCTGGTTCATGTTAGGGGGTTGGTCTGGGGTATCATTCATTGTAGAGTCCTGTTTTGGGGTTTGGATGTGTTATGGGGTCTGTTTTGGACTTGAATGAGTTTAGAAAAGGTTACGCAGACCTTTACTGCCACTTGTTGAGTATATTTGTTGTATGGAATATTTCTTTGCCTTTTCATTGTGATATAACAATTTTCTTCCCCAAAAATTGTAAGAGGCCCCCTTGTCCCGCACTCCAGCTCCATCAGACCCTCTGTTTTTCTTTGTACGGCTCGTTATGTCTCCCTGAGTAGGTGGTTCTGACACCCGGTCCCCCCTGTGATTGGTAACCCACAGAATAGGCGATGAAGCTCACTCCACTTGCTGACACACGGTGTCTTCCGATGTTGGATGGCATAACACCTGTATCACATCCTTAATGAAACATAATTGCAATGTCTCAGACATGTAACAGTCAGATTGTGTCATGTGAGCGGTGACGATGAGGTAGACGTGTGAGCAGATGTTCAGCGAGCGCCTGCTGCCAGGAACATACTGCGGTGACAGAAGAGGATTCATCTAGAAAGACTCACAGTCTACAGAACTGAGTCCAGGCGGCTCCTGTCGAGGACGTTGTGTGGGCTGATGTTACAAAATAATGGGGTTTTGGCAGCTGCTTTTAAAACTCAGATCAGAAGGAACACGAATAAAAATGCAAAACAATAATAATAACAATCACTTGATGCGACAATGTCTCTGTGATGGCTGATGAATCTGCTTTTTCAGCTTTCCTCCTGGACTTTCAGGCCAAGGTTGGGTCCAGAGATAACCCTATAGATAACCCTTGCTCCCTTGTGATCAATGCCTAGAATTTCTTTTGTTAGAGCAGCAGTTTGTGCTCTGGAGCTGCACTTCCATCAAGCTATAATGAACCCCCATTGTGTAGAAGTGCACGTCTATCACGCTTACCTAGGTTACTCCCATAGTAGTGTGCTGGATCCCCATGAATTAAGGTCCTTTTACACGGGCCGATTATCGGCCGAAAAATCGTTCCTAGGAACGCTAGTGCCGATAATCGGCCCGTGTAAAAGTGGCCCTAATCAGCCGACGAACGAGCAAAACGCTTGTTCGTCGGCTGATTGGATCTTTTGGTTTCTACAAAAGATCCAATCTGTCGGGCGCACATCGGCCTGTGTAAACAGGCGATGTGCGCCTGACAGTATGGAGCTTCCGGGCCGCACGAGCGATACAGCGATCACTCGTGCGGCCCGGTGCTCGATTCATCGGGCCGTGTAAAGGCTCCCTGCCCGAGCGCCGATATCGCTGATCGGCGCTCGGGCAGAGAGACACATCGGCCCGTGTAAAAGGGCCTTTAGTGTACCCCTCTGAGCTTGGAAATCCCCCATGATAGCCCAGCCGCACCCTAGGAGCTAGCAATGCAAATTTTCCCTTTGGGGTTTCCATTCATTTCATTAGAAGGGGCAGTAAAGAATAAAATATTAATAATGTAGAACAACTTTGAAGAAGCATGTAGCAAATGTGAATAAAGCCATGGAAATTTGTAGTTGAGCTCTCTGCGGGAAATCCTACAAGGATTCTAAAGCATGGTGGCACTGGGGTCCTGGGGTCCAATCTGACTGAGGACGACAGCTGCATGGAGTCTGTAGGTCCTCCCTGTGTTTGCATGGGTTTACTCCCACAAGACAAATACATAGATGAATAATAATTCAGATTGATGACAAACAACTCCATACAGCGTTACGGTGGAATATGTAAGGGCTATATAAATTTAAGCTGCAGGCTGTCAGGGTACGACGGGAGCTGTAGTTCTGCAACAGATGAAGCAGAGCTTGGTTTGTCACTTGCCCAGGGAGCTCAGCTCTGCTATATTTGTAGTACTATGAAAGGCAGTTTTATTGGTGAAGGCAAAATAAAGAAAGAAAAGGGGTAAGATTCACATTTCAGGGTCTGTGTCCTGTATCTGGAAGGTCACCGATGGGAAGAGTTAGAGGAACACGTCCCCTCAGCAGTGCAGAGTATTTCAGGAAGGCTGGGTGGATACATGGGAGGCCATAGGCTGAGAGTTACATAGTGGAGGGAGGGGGTTCCTCCATCAGCACAGAGTATTTCAGGAAGGCTGTGCAGACGTGGGACGTCACAGGATGAGAGTTACATAATAGAGAAATCAGGTTCTCCAGCAGCACAGAGTATTTCAGGAAGACTGTGCAGAAATATGGGCGTCTCAGGATGAGAATTTAGTAGATTTTGGGGGTGACACTAAAAGGGTTAAGAGGGTAGCGTCATTTCCTTATAGATTTCCCCTCACTTACAGAGAGAACTTCAGAAGACGCCAGGTAATCATTATTCGGATAGCCTGGGAGCTGCGTACGTTCTGTGCGCTGCCTTCACCGTATTTTGACAATATGATTTATGGGAGAAATTAAATTAAAAAACTGAAAGCCGCAGGCGTCGCTTATTAAATATATCAAGAGTCTATGGACTGTTCTCCTAGTTACAGAAGGAAATAACTGACTTCAGGTTAGAAGGAGAATCCCAATACCTTCCCCACCGATGGGTGCTGTAGAGAGCCCCCTAAATGGTTAAATGACACCCTACAACTGCTGTGAATGGAGAAGTCAGGGGCCGGAAGAGGGCAGTGCCGCTGAACCCCTGTCCTTCCTGTGTAGACGACAGGACCCAGGAATGACCCCAACCCGAGGCTGTCATTGATGATGTCACCGTGCCTGGCCACAGCGCTGATGTCACACGTCACCGCACGAGACATGTGGCATGATTTCTTCAATCAAGATGGCTATTTTTTCCATCATGTATAATGGAACTGTATTTGTCCCCA
This sequence comes from Rhinella marina, assembly GCA_900303285.1. Taxonomy (NCBI): domain Eukaryota; kingdom Metazoa; phylum Chordata; class Amphibia; order Anura; family Bufonidae; genus Rhinella; species Rhinella marina. The sequence continues at coordinate 22,456 of ONZH01000323.1, forward strand.
TAGACCAGGGCTGGCCAACCTGAGGCTCTCCAGCTGTTGTAAAACTACAACTCCCACCATGCCCTGCTGTAGGCTGATAGCTGTAGGCAGACTGGGCATGCTGGGAGTTGTAGTTTTGCAACAGCTGGAGAGCCACAGGTTGGCCAGCCCTGCCATAGACATGTATTAGGATGGAGTAAAACTGAAAGCCTCTTAAAGGGATCTGTTCAGCTTTCCATCCTAAAATTCCGTTATAACAGAACCTATAATGGAATGCCATAACGCCAATGCGAACCCGCCCTTATTTCTGTTTCTTATGTCTGTGTCCTGCAGTTTATATTTCCCATAGACGTCCATACAAAATCTGGAGCTGACATTTTACCTAAAAAATGCAGCAAACCCCCCCCCCCAGAGAAAGCTCTGTGTGACCCCAGCCTAAGTGATGTCCCCAACCCCAGGGCTCCTGGGTGGTCTCAGCCTTGCAGCTGCACTTGATCAATCCATATTACGCCGACCTCCGCTCTCCATGATGAAAGCCGGGGGCTAGAACCAGCCACTCGCTGTGAAATGCGGTCACTTTGTTCTTTTCTGCAGGGATAACTTGTTCTCATTTGTAACTTTTCGCCTTGAATGAAGCTTGTTCCCTGTACAGAGACAATCACCGACCCCGCCAGGAGAGCAAGCAGCTATTACTTCTGAAGGAAATGCCCAATGTCTGCCCAGTGGAGCCAAATCGCTCTTCCTCATCCACATAGAGTGCCTTGAAAAAGTATTCATACCCCTTGGACTTTTCCACATGGGATTTTATGTGATAGACACAAAGTATCAAGTACTGTATGTGTGATGTGAAAAAAAACCTGATACATTGTTTTCAAAATAAATAAATAAAGATCTGGAAAGTGGGTGATGCATTTGTATTCAGTCCCCGGAGTCAATACTTTGTAGGAACACCTTTTGTTACAATTTTGTTACAATTACATCTACAAGTCTTTTATGTCTCTACCAGCTTTGCACATCTAGAGGATGACATTTTTGCCCATTATTCTTTGCAGAAGAGCTCGCGGTTAGTCAGATTGGATGGAGAGCGTCTGTGAACAGCAATGTTCAAATCTTCCCACAGATTCTCAATGGGATTTAGGTCTGGACTGTGACTGGGTCGTTCTATCACATGAATATGCTTTGATCTAAACCATTCCATTGTAGCTCTGGCTGGATGTTGAGGGTTGTTGTCCTGCTGGAAGGTGAACCTCCGCCCCAGTCTTGTGCAGCCTCTACCAGGTTTTCCTCCAGAATTGTCCTGTATTTAGCTCCATCCATCTTCCCATCACCTCTGACCAGCTTCCCTGTCCCCACTGAAGAAAAGCCTCCCCCCAGCATGATGCTGTCACCGCCATGTGTCACGGTGGGGGGTGCTGTGTTCAGGGTGATGTGTAATGTAACTTTTCCACCACACATAGCGGTTTGCGTTTAGGCCAATAAGTTCCACTTTGGTCTCCTCTGACCAGAGCTCCTTCTTCCACATGTTTTCCGTGTCCCCACATGGTTGTGGCAAATTGCACTGTTCACATGCTGAAGATTTTGTTGCAGAAAAGCTGCAGATTAGATGAAGTGTCATTCTTTGCATTGCCAATGAACTCCACAGTATAAATTGACATGCTGTAGATTGAGATTCCGCACCACGGGTCAGTTTCTGCTGCAGATTTTATCTGCCACGTTTGGGTGAGAATTGCTGAAAGTTCATTCACTTTGCTTCTATTGTCCACAGTTAGTCACATGTGAAACCAGCCTAAGGTCCCTTTCAGACGAGCAAGTGTCACGCTCCAGACCCGCAGCACAACTCCCGTCCTGAACTTCTAGCACTGCAGGGGTCAGATAGCATTATATTGATTTATGATGCTATGTAGCCCTTAGACGTCTGGAATGTATAACACTAACAGCATTATGTCAGTGTTATCGAATACATTCCAGACCTCTAAGGGTTACATAGCATCATAAATCAATATAATGCTATGCGACCCCAGCAGTGCTAGAAGTTCAGGACTGGAGCTGTGCTGCGGGTCTGGAGCGTGACGCTTGCTCGTCTGAAAGCAGCCTTAGGGTGGCTGCACACGATGCAGATTACATACAGTTTTTCAGCACAGATTTTCATACAGAATAATACAGTACAGTGTATGAAATTAGACAAATCTCATGTATACTTTACTTTTCTCTTTGGTGCGGAAATTTACCTGATAAGCATATTTTGAAATCTGCAGCTTGTCAATTGCATTTTTCTCGTGTGTATTTCACCCTTTTCAATGAAAAAACACATCAAATTTGCACCAAAAACCACATAAAAATGAACAAAAACACAAAATGCCACTGGGCGACAATGTCCCTGCATATGTCCCTACTGAAACCCAACTCTGCAGTCCTGACCCTAGCAAAACAGCTGGAGACAAGAAAACCAAACTGAGCAGAGCTGAACCAGAATAGGGCAAAGAAACAAACAACCTGCAAGACTAGAAATGCCACAAAAATTAAACTAAACAAAGCAAACTAGAGAAGGGACTAGATACACGGATTTACTGGACATAAACGCCATGGCCCTGATTTATTATCATCTTCAAGTGACTTTTTGCACTCACTTGTGAAAACATTTTTTGACTTTTTGCATTTTTACCCCACTCACTCCAGTTTCGAAATATGGGTGGGGAAGTAGACGTGGTTAGCTATGTTAAAGGGGTTGTCCGAGTTATTTTTTTTGTCATTTGCATGCTTCTAACTAATCAAATCTAACAGCTTTTCCAGCATTTTCTGCTTTTAAAGCTGCTGGTTTCTCAGATTTCACTCAGGGTCACATGACCAGTGATGTCAGCTTTCCTCCCTGCTAATCTGGTATTCGTGCACAAGCAGATAAGAGTCTGTACAGGAGACATCACTGTGCTGGCCACGCCCACTGTTCTGCCGGCTCCTGCTCTCTGCTCTCTCCCTGGATTCTTTCAGATAAAACATTAACCCCTTCAGCCAGAACACACACAGGGCTCAAAGCTTTACAACAGTAGCTACAGGCAATGAAGAGACATAGCTCTGTGTCTACAGGATGAGGAGGGCAGATCCTGACACTGGAGATCTGCAGAGTATTGCACAAGAAAGGTAGGGGGAAGTTCCTTTGTGCATCAGTAATGTTATTGTATTGCTGGGGCTTGTAGTCCTACACATACAACATGCTGCTGAGTATCCCAGCAGGCAGACATGTCACTCAGGGCAGCACTTGTATCCACTCCCTTTGCAGAGCAGTTGGGGGGGGGAATATTGTTATTACTGCAGGTAAACAAAGGCCAGAAGAGAACCGGGGAAATGAGGAAATATATTGCTTAACTTAGTTATATATTGCTGCCCATCATATTTACAGTGCTATATATTTTTTTCATAACTCAGACAACACCTTTAACAAGTTTCAGTAGATATTTATTGAGACTTTTTAAAAACAGTCTAAAAAAAGGTTGCAATCTCACCCCAGTAAGAGGGCGGAGTATGAAAACTGCGCTAACTTTTTCTAGACAAAAGTGTTAGATTTAGGGCTCATGCACTTGATCGTGTGCCGGCCGTGCCCTTGCTGAAAATAGCTTTCTGCAATGCACAGACACCGACCGTGTGCCCGCTGTCTACGGACGTGGACCCATTCACTCAAATGGGGTTCGCTATCCGCACTGCAAATTATTAGTGCATGGACTACTTTTTTTGGTGCGGAGGCACGGACAGAAAACCGACGGAAGCACTTCGTAGTGCTTCCGTGTACTTCTGACTGGTGCATCCATTCCCCACAGCACCGTATTTTCAGGGACCATACCTGAGATATGGTGCACACACGGCCGGTGTCTGTATATTGCGGACCTGCTGTTTGCAGGGTACAAACAACCTGCGACATTTGATAAATGTGGCATAAAGAACGGCAACACAGACTCAAGCAAAACTGACTTCAGATATTCCCCTCATGATAAATTTCACCCACAGAGCTGACACTATCACCAGCAACATCACAGCAGAGACCAACAATATTTAAAGAGGTGTTATCCAATCAGGAACAAGCCTGGCTGCAGCAGACGTCAGCTGACCCACAACAATGTATCAGCTGTCAGAGTGTTGCCTAGTAACTGCCCCAAACAAACGAAGAACAGTCATTCGCAATGTATTGCAGCCGCATGTTGGCCAACAAGAGACCTTTCTAAGATCAAGCCAGCTCTGCTACATCCATCTTTAATATGGCATGGTCCGTGCAGCCATGTTTTGGAGCGATCCATACAAATATTTGGGGTATTTTAACAAGACTTGAAGTGCCACCCCCGGCCAGGTATTCTCTTCACACGTAAGCCTTTTATCCTCCGCGTTCCCCAGCCTATTCATGACATCAGTGTGATCTCCGTACAGCAGGTGCCATCCCTTTCTCAGCCAATGATTGACAGTCGTCAAGGTGGAGGCGCATCTGTCCTCCTTGATTGCAAATACCCCGGCTCATCCGTTTTCCATCTCTGCGGCATAGACAGAGTGTACCCAGGATGATTTGGGAGTTTGCACATCTCCCCCGGCCTGGCCCGCGCCTCCTAATGTAATTACTGTCTCTAAACAGGTTTTGATTTTGCAATATGCCTTAATTAGAACTAGATTATGAATTAATTCGACAAATAAAAACAGCTTGTTCTGCGCCTCGGGTGACGGCTGAAGGAGAGAAATCAGATGCATCTTCTTGTCTGACAATCTCCTTATCAGTCTCTGCGCTCGCGGAGCCCCCCGCTAACCGCGCGCCTCTTTGTTAAGTACATAATGCCACCGCTCCGGAGTGACGGGGGAGGCGGCCGCATTGTCGGGCTCTATCTCCTCACATCTGGAAACATTCATTCCCTGAGTGTTTGCTATTAATTTCATAATGCAGATACGTCCCTGCTAGGGGAATGAAGACGTGCCTGCAAAATTCATGATGTAGCAGAGCTGAGTTTGCCACAGTGTTAGCATACTGTGTAGGGATGAGCGAACCGAACCGTAACGAACCAGATTCGTTACGAACTTTCCCAAAAGTTCGGTTTGTCACCGAACCGAATTTTGATAAAGTTCGTAACGAATCTGGTTAAAATAACGGCGACGCCAAATATACGCATATTTATTGAGAATGTACGCTAATGCGTACATATTCAGTTAAGTAGCGTACTTTTAACAACGCTACACTGTATGTTCATTACTTGAGTAGGAATGTTCACAGACGCAGTGTATTTGTACGCTAATGCGTACGTATTCCGTTAAGTAGCGTACTTTTAACAACTCTACACTGTATGTTCGTTACTTGAGTAGGAATGTTCGCAGACGCAGTGTATTTGTACGCTAATGCGTACGTATTCCGTTAAGTAGCGTACTTTTAACAACGCTACACTGTATGTTCGTTACTTGAGTAGGAATGTTCGCAGACACAGTGTATGCGTACGCTAATGCGTACATATTCAGTTAAGTAACGTACAATTGACAACGCTACACTGTATGTTCGTTACTTGAGTAGGAATGTTCGCATTAGCGTACGCATTAGTTTAAATTCTCAAATATGCGTATATTTTGCGTCGCCGTTGTTGAAGTCACTTTGATTTTTTTCTACTTTTTTCATTGTAATAGCAACTGCAAGTAAACGAAACTATACCCTATCAGACTCCCATTATTGTAGCAGCAATTATTCAGCCGTTATAGCAAGGTTTGTTTTAGGTTCGGTTTGTACAAATCCGAACTTCAAGAAAATTCGCCGAACCGAACCGAACTTTACAAAAGTTCGCTCATCCCTAATACTGTGTCTTACCTCCTTTACTGCATATACCCCTTCTTCCCCCACTCAGCCCCTCTGGCATTTCATGCAACAATGCTCTCCCTTTCCCGGCGCTGTATTGTGCAGGGCAAGGGCTTTTTCTGGAGATCCAGTGATGTACCGGGCTCTCTATGGGTAAGCTAGGCAGAGGCTTTAGCCTAGCAGCGAGCCCGGTGATGTCACTGGCACTAATGGGCGGTCTATAGCCTGTGAAACGTGCAGTGCGAGAATGTAAACAAAAAAGCCCTTGAGCAGGGCAAGGGAGAGCATTGGAGTATGAAATAGAAGAGGGGGAAAAGTTACATGAAATGACCATTCTAGAGCATCAATCCATATGATGTTGATGTTGTGCCATTCCTCTATTATTACTTCTAGAAGCTTATGAATAAAGGTTAGTCTAGGTCAGGGATCAGCAACCTCCGGCACTCCAGTTTCATTTACTTCTTTGCTGGGAGCTGTAGTTTCACAGCAGCTGGAGTGCTGAATGTTGCGGATCCCTGGTCTAGTTGTTACCAGCTGGGGGTGTGCATCTACACCTGTCCAATCAGTGCTGCTGCTGTCAGACTGTGCGGGGACACCCCGCAATTGGTAACACCCAGCAGGACCTTAAAGCCTCCGTCAGACCGGCTAGTTCCATGCATCTGACTTGCAGCATGAGTAATCAGCAGCTCCCGTCCTGACCTCCCAGCACTGCTGGGAACACATAGCATTATATTGACTTATGATGCAATGTAACCCTTACAGTTTTGGAATGTATTGGATAACACTGACAGCATTATGTCAGTGTTATCCAGTACATTCCTGACCTCTTCATTATAATGCTATGCGACCCCCAGAAGTGCCAGGAGGTCAGGACGGGAGCTGCTGCAGACACACACTATGAGTCCAATGTGTGGGACTCGCTTGTGTGAAGGGGCATTAGTCATAAACTTCTGAAAGGAATTACAGAGGAACGGCACAGCAGAGATCCATAAGAATAGATGCTCCAGAATTGTTATTACATGGAGAAAACAGACGTGTCAGGAGAGGTTAGAGCCCCCCTTTAACTTATACTTTATTGCAACAAAGAGAAAACAAAGACTTCTGTAATATTAAAAACAAATAAAAAATCAAAATGTAAAAAAACAAAACCCTTTGCTAATGACATTTACTCTTCACAAGGAAAAAAAAAAAAACCTGTGATCCGCTTTTCTTTAGGACCGTGTAAGGTAAGATGGTTTCTTCCCGCTGATTGGCGACCGTCTGGAAATTACACGGAGAAGACGGGTGTGTGATTTAATGCCTCCTCTCGAGCTCTTAGTGAAATTATCCGGTAATCACTTTGCATTTCTCAGCTCCTTCCATTCACATCAGATCTCGTTTGAAGCCCGTTCCCGCCGCCGCAGACAATGTATTACGGGCGACCTTGCGGCTGACCTCCTGCTCCATGCAGATCGCTGATATCCACTTGGCAGAAAAGCCATTATATCTTTACAATCAGAGCGGCGGAGGTGAGCTGCAATTACGGGACAAAGACAAGGAGCCAGAAGACCGCTTCACCGGTGAAATTGGGCGCCTTTAGCAGGAATGACGGATAATTACCAGAAAGTTGCCGCTTGTTACTATTATTCTCTTTACAGAGGGGAAGTAAATTTAGGAATAATGTGAAAAAAATCAAGTTTAATTTCTGTGAGAGGAAAAGTGAATCGATTGACGCCAGGAGACGGGGAATATGTGCGCCTGATGACTTTGCGGCTGCGGACGTTACAATTATGCTGTATTAACACCTTCTGTATCCTCCTCTAGGAGGTTAATCGGTCACATTCAGGGGCCACATTGAAAATACAAGACCTTGAACCTTCACAGCTGTACTCATACTTCTGCTATGTAGAAGACATGTAATGTGGGGTGTGGGTGAGCGATTACCCCCGGGGGACAAGTCTCTTTACTCTAGTTACAGCGAAGTCTTTATCCTCATGCAGCGTCCTCGGTGCACCTGGTGCCTCCCATTGCTCATTCAGACTCTTTGCGGACACGTCGCTCTATCGCCCTGGCAGACTCACTCTGCAATACTAATATACTGTATATTACCACACAGTAATTACCGTCATACTCTACAATACCAATATACCATACAGTACCCACACATAGTACTTACCGCCATGCACTGCAGTACTAATATATAGAGATGAGCGAGTAGTGAAATATTCGAAAGTTCGAAATTCGATTCGAATAGACCGCGAAATTCGACTATTCGACCGAATATCGAATCCCATTAAAGTCTATGGGAAAAAAAAATGCTCGCCACTTGGAAATCTCAATTCGACCACTTGGAGGTCACCAAGTCCACCCTGAAACCTCAGAAAAGGATGCCAACAATGCTGGAATGCAACTGGGACAGCAGGGGAAGCATGTCTGGGTGCATATAACGCGCCCAAGTTGCACTATTACGCCACTATCACAGCCTCTCAACAATACACTCCAAAGACAATGTAACCTCTCTGTAAAGTGAGACCATACAAGGAAACCTTCTTTCCTCTACATTGCCATGGACCCCAAGCCAAACTAGACAAAAAAGAAGATAAAATTCTGCACCCCTTAAAATCACGTTGCCTATGACAACCACAGATGGCATAGGCAAAGGGGAAAGCAAATAGACCCCACCCCTAATTGTCATTGTGTGTGTGTGTGAGATGTGGTCAGACATGTCTTCTTTAAAATGTAAAAACAACTCAAACACATGCAGAAGCCTTAAAATGCCCAAATTGTTGGCGCTTGAGATGTCAGTGACCCGACCTGGCCCAGTGTCATGTCTAGCAGGTAAAGCAGTGGGGATGTTGAGGGATGCGTAGGACCGCAAAAGGCAGGAAGAGGCCGTGGGCTGGCCAGAGGCTCATGGAAAATTTTGTGGAGGCCCAAGAGGTGAGACCTGTTAAAAATTTTGTGGAGGCCCAAGAGGTGAGACCTTGATAAAATTTTGTGGAGGCCCAAGAGGTAAGACCTTGATAAAATTTTGTGGAGGCCCAAGAGGTGAGACCTGTTAAAAATTTTGTGGAGGCCCAAGAGGTGACACCTTTAAAAATTATGTGGAGGCCCAAGAGGTGAGACCTGATAAAATTTTGTGGAGGCCCAAGAGGTTAGACCTGTTAAAAATTTTGTGGAGGCCCAAGAGGTGAGACCTTGATAAAATTATGTGGAGGCCCAAGAGGTGAGACCTGTTAAAAATTTTGTGGAGGCCCAAGAGGTGAGACCTTGATAAAATTTTGTGGAGGCCCAAGAGGTGAGACCTTGATAAAATTTTGTGGAGGCCCAAGAGGTGAGACCTTGATAAAAGTTTGTGGAGGCCCAAGAGGTGAGACCTGTTAAAAATTTTGTGGAGGCCCAAGAGGTGAGACCTGTTGAAAAATTTGTGGAGGCCCAAGAGGTGAGACCTTGATTAAAACTTTTTGTGGAGGCCCAAGAGGTGAGACCTTGATAAAATTTTGTGGAGGTCCAAGAGGTGAGACCTTGATAAAAATTTTGTGGAGGCCCAAGAGGTGAGACCTCTTATAAAATTTTGTGGAGGCCCAAGAGGTGAGACCTCTTAAACATTTTGTGGAGGCCCAAGAGGTGAGACCTCTTAAACATTTTGTGGAGGCCCAAGAGGTGAGACCTCTTAAACATTTTGTGGAGGCCCAAGAGGTGAGACCTCTTAAACATTTTGTGGAGGCCCAAGAGGTGAGACCTCTTAAACATTTTGTGGAGGCCCAAGAGGTGAGACCTCTTAAACATTTTGTGGAGGCCCAAGAGGTGAGACCTCTTAAACATTTTGTGGAGGCCCAAGAGGTGAGACCTCTTAAACATTTTGTGGAGGCCCAAGAGGTGAGACCTCTTAAACATTTTGTGGAGGCCCAAGAGGTGAGACCTTGATAAAAATTTTGTGGAGGCCCAAGAGGTGAGACCTTGTAAACATTTTGTGGAGGCCCAAGAGGTGAGACCTCTTAAACATTTTGTGGAGGCCCAAGAGGTGAGACCTCTTAAACATTTTGTGGAGGCCCAAGAGGTGAGACCTCTTAAACATTTTGTGGAGGCCCAAGAGGTGAGACCTCTTAAAAATTTTGTGGAGGCCCAAGAGGTGAGACCTTGATAAAATTTTGTGGAGGCCCCAAGAGGTGAGACCTCTTAAACATTTTGTGGAGGCCCAAGAGGTGAGACCTCTTAAACATTTTGTGGAGGCCCAAGAGGTGAGACCTCTTAAACATTTTGTGGAGGCCCAAGAGGTGAGACCTCTTAAACATTTTGTGGAGGCCCAAGAGGTGAGACCTCTTTAAACATTTTGTGGAGGCCCAAGAGGTGAGACCTCTTAAACATTTTGTGGAGGCCCAAGAGGTGAGACCTTGATAAAATTTTGTGGAGGCCCAAGAGGTGAGACCTCTTAAACATTTTGTGGAGGCCCAAGAGGTGAGACCTCTTAAACATTTTGTGGAGGCCCAAGAGGTGAGACCTCTTAAACATTTTGTGGAGGCCCAAGAGGTGAGACCTCTTAAACATTTTGTGGAGGCCCAAGAGGTGAGACCTCTTAAACATTTTGTGGAGGCCCAAGAGGTGAGACCTCTTAAACATTTTGTGGAGGCCCAAGAGGTGAGACCTCTTAAAAATTTTGTGGAGGCCCAAGAGGTGAGACCTCTTAAAAATTTTGTGGAGGCCCAAGAGGTGAGACCTCTTAAACATTTTGTGGAGGCCCAAGAGGTGAGACCTCTTAAACATTTTGTGGAGGCCCAAGAGGTGAGACCTCTTAAACATTTTGTGGAGGCCCAAGAGGTGAGACCTCTTAAACATTTTGTGGAGGCCCAAGAGGTGAGACCTTGATAAAATTTTGTGGAGGCCCAAGAGGTGAGACCTCTTAAACATTTTGTGGAGGCCCAAGAGGTGAGACCTCTTAAACATTTTGTGGAGGCCCAAGAGGTGAGACCTCTTAAACATTTTGTGGAGGCCCAAGAGGTGAGACCTCTTAAACATTTTGTGGAGGCCCAAGAGGTGAGACCTCTTAAACATTTTGTGGAGGCCCAAGAGGTGAGACCTCTTAAAAATTTTGTGGAGGCCCAAGAGGTGAGCCATAAATATATAAATTTTTCTTATTTACGGAGCAATTCTACGGCGGTTAAGGAGGAGGAGGAGGAGGTGGAGGAGGAAATGGCACTTCATACAGATGGCACTTCACTTTTGGCTGCTTTCCACTGTTGGAGAAGCAAAGTCCGGGTCAATCCACTTGCTGTTCATTTTGATTAGCGTCAGCCTGTCGGCACTGTCGGTTGACAGGCGGCTGCGCTTATCGGTTATAATGCCCCCGGCTGCGCTGAACACCCTTTCTGATAGCACGCTGGCGGCAGGGCAGGCAAGCACCTCCAAGGCGTACAGGGACAGTTCCAGCCACGTGTCCAACTTGGAGACCCAGTAAGTGTAGGACGCCGAGGGATCGGGGAGGACAGGGGTACGGTCTGCCAGGTACTCCCGCAACATCCGCCGATACTTGTCCCTCCTGCTGATAGCGGGCCCCGCAGTGATGGAAGTTGCACGAGGGGGTGCCATGAACGTGTCCCACACCTTGGAGAGTGTTCCCCTGGTGGCTGTGGGCCTGATTGATGTTGTGGGACTCTGGGAGACCCTCTCCTCTCTGCCGCCAGCGATGGTGGGTGGGAAAATCTCCATCATGTTCTGCACGAGTTCCCTCTGGTATTCCAGCAATCGATTCGTCCTCTCCTCTACCGGAATAAAAGAAGAGACGTTATCTTTATACCGGGGGTCCAGGATTGCGAAGACCCAGTACAGTTTGTTCTCCACTATCCGGACAACACGTGTGTCCCGGGAAAAGCAGCCCAGCATGAAGTCAGCCATGTGTGCCAGACTCTGAATAGGCATGACCTCACTGCCCCCACCAGAAGGATCACTTGCCATTTCCTCCTCTTCCTCTTCCGCCTCCTCTCCGCCCCATCCGCGCTGAACCAATGGGACGCACACAGCCTGACTGCTACCCTCGCCGCCAGCATCCTCCTCCTCTTCCACAGCCACCTCCACGTCGTCCTCCTCCTCCTCATCCTCCTCCTCCTCCTGCAACTGCCACCGAGAAGCAGACAAAAGTGTGGTCTGACTGTGTAGCTCCGTTGCGTCTCCTCCTACCCCCGTCTCCTCTGCGTGCAATGCGTTCTCCCTTATTGCGATGAGTGATTCTTTAAGGACGCATAGGAGCGGGATGGTTACGCTCACTATAGCGTCCTCGCTGCTGACCTTCTTGGTGGACTCCTCAAAGATACGCAGTACATCGCATATGTCTGCCATCCATGGCCACTCGTGGTTGGCAAACTGAGGGAGCTGAGTTGGAGGCACGCGTGGATTCATAATCTGGTACTCCATCAATGCTCTCTGCTGCTCACACACCCTGGCCAACATGGAATAGGTGGAATTCCAGCGAGTCGGCAGGTCGCACAACAGCCGATGTTCAGGCAAATGGAGGCGTTGCTGGAGTTTTTTTAAGCTAGCAGCAGCTACAGTTGACTTCCGAAAGTGAGCGCACAAGCGCCGCACTTTCACCAGTAGCTCTGCCAGGTTGGGGTAAGTCTTTAGAAATTTTTGGACTACCAGATTAAAAACGTGGGCCAGGCATGGTACGTGATTGAGTTCGGCAAGCTCCAGAGCCGCCACCAGGTTACGGCCGTTATCGCACACGACCATGCCTGGTCCTAGCTGCAGCGGCGACAGCCACATCTCCGTCTGCTGCAATATGGCGTCCCTCACCTCTGGGGCGCTGTGCTTCCTGTCGCCCAAGCTGATGAGCTTAAGCACCGCCTGCTGACGTCTCCCCGCGCCAGTGCTGCAACGCTTCCAGCTAGCGGCTGAGGGCGATGTTAAGGCAGAGGAGGAGGAGGAGGAAGAGGAGGGGGGTGTATCAGAACCCATGCTGGCAATCTTGGGCGGGGGTGGTAGGTAGGCCGTCTCTGTTTGCGACCCCGTCCCCGCTTCCACAACATTCACCCAGTGTGCCGTCAAAGAAATGTATCGTCCCTGGCCGCAAGCGCTTGTCCACGAGTCGGTGGTCAAGTGGACCTTTGCGCTGACTGCGTACCTCAGGGCCCGCCTGATGTTACGCGACACGTGCTGGTGCAGGGCGGGGACGGCACTCCGGGAAAAGTAGTGGCGGCTGGGGACGGAATAGCGAGGTGCGGCAGCCGCCATCAGGTCGCGGAAGGCCTGCGTCTCCACAAGCCTAAACGGCAACATCTCCAGGGCCAGCAGTTTGGAGATGTGGCAGTTTAAGGCTTGGGCTTGGGGGTGACTCGAGGCGTACTTCCGCCTGCGGTCGAACGCCTGCGAGATGGACAGTTGTTGGGACGAGGAGTGTGAAGGTGCAGGCGAAGAGGCGGGGGAAGGGGAGGCTGAAGGAGAAGGCCCCAAAGTAGCCGAGGCAGAGGCAGATGTGGAGGTGTCCTGGCTGGAGGTCTGGACCGCAGTGGCAGCACACAACAAAGGGGAAGAGGCAGTGGCAGCAAGACCGGGCGCAGGTTGTATTGCGTTTGCTCTCTCCCACTCAGCCCAGTGCTTGACTTCCAAGTGACGCCGCATGCCTGAGGTGGTCAGATTGCTCTTCTCAGAGCCCCTACTCAGTTTTGAGTGGCAGAGTGTGCAAACCGCGCTCAGTTTGTCATCCGCACAAACATTAAAAAATCTCCACACCACAGAAGTACGAGGCCTCGATGGGGGAGCTTCGCGCGACTGCCCGCTGCCGGGAACAGCTTCGGCCCTGCTGGCTGTGGCCTCACTTCTCTGTCTGGACTGTCCTCTGCCTGGACATCCCTCTGCCTGTGGACATCCCTCTGCCTGTGGACATCCCTCTGCCTCTGGACATCCCTCTGCCTCTGGACATCCCTCTGCCTCTTGCTGCCTTTTTCGGTGCTGCGCAGACCACCACCTCTCCACTACTTTCCTCGCTGGACATCACCCCTGGCCAAGTGGGGTCGGTCATTTCGTCATCCACCACCTCAACTTCCTCACTCTGCTCCTCCTCCTGCCCACTGGACATTCCAACAGCCTCCCTTGATGGCAACTGCGTCTCATCATCATCATCGCTCATGATAACAGATGCTGGCTCAGGGTCCACATCAGCAGGAGATGGCGAAAACTCAAGTGTTTGGGCATCACTACAAACAAATTCCTCTGCTAGCTCCTGGGATTCTTCCGGCACATCTGAAAAAGGACCCGAAAAGAGCTCCTGGGAGGGGTCAATGGTGGGATGACTCTGTTGGCCAGGTGTGGAGGAAGGAGGGTCAGAGTGAGACTGTGTGGATGACTGGCTGGTGGACAACTGTGTGGAAGCGCTATCGGCTATCCATTGCACCACCTGTTCAACCTGCTCAGGCCTCAACAGCGGTGTAACCCGCCCCCTGCTTAACTGTCCCATAAAGGCAGGGATTCTGGATGAGCGGGATCCTGGCTGACCCTCACCAGCACGCATTGTATCCCCACTGGCTTCAACAAGGCCCCCAACAGCATTTCCGCGCCCCCGTCCTCGTCCACGTCCTATTCCGCTAGCCCCCCTCCGCATTTTATTTTTTTTTGGTTACAATATTTTGCCTTCACAGCCGTGAAATTATTTTGCAAGAGAACGCACAGTACAGTTGCCAATTATAAGGCCTATATATATTTTATAGTTCAAGGTACACAGCCGTGTACTAACTTTTCAGACGGTGGGTATTAACACCAGGTATTTAAATAATTTTGCAAGAGAACGCACAGTACAGTTGCCAATTATAAGGCCTATATATATTTTATAGTTCAAGGTACACAGCCGTGTACTAACTTTTCAGACGGTGGGTATTAACACCAGGTATTTAAATAATTTTGCAAGAGAACGCACAGTACAGTTGCCAATTATAAGGCCTATATATATTTTATAGTTCAAGGTACACAGCCGTGTACTAACTTTTCAGACGGTGGGTATTAACACCAGGTATTTAAATAATTTTGCAAGAGAACGCACAGTACAGTTGCCAATTATAAGGCCTATATATTTTATAGTTCAAGGTACACAGCCGTGTACTAACTTTTCAGACGGTGGGTATAAACACCAGGTATTTAAATAATTTTGCAAGAGAACGCACAGTACAGTTGCCTAGTATAAGGCCTATATATTTTATAGTTCAAGGTACACAGCCGTGTACTAACTTTTCAGACGGTGGGTATTAACACCAGGTATTTAAATAATTTTGCAAGAGAACGCACAGTACAGTTGCCAATTATAAGGCCTATATATTTTATAGTTCAAGGTACACAGCCGTGTACTAACTTTTCAGACGGTGGGTATTAACACCAGGTATTTAAATAATTTTGCAAGAGAACGCACAGTACAGTTGCCAATTATAAGGCCTATATATTTTATAGTTCAAGGTACACAGCCGTGTACTAACTTTTCAGACGGTGGGTATTAACACCAGGTATTTAAATAATTTTGCAAGAGAACGCACAGTACAGTTGCCAATTATAAGGCCTATATATATTTTATAGTTCAAGGTACACAGCCGTGTACTAACTTTTCAGACGGTGGGTATTAACACCAGGTATTTAAATAATTTTGCAAGAGAACGCACAGTACAGTTGCCAATTATAAGGCCTATATATTTTATAGTTCAAGGTACACAGCCGTGTACTAACTTTTCAGACGGTGGGTATTAACACCAGGTATTTAAATAATTTTGCAAGAGAACGCACAGTACAGTTGCCAATTATAAGGCCTATATATATTTTATAGTTCAAGGTACACAGCCGTGTACTAACTGTTCAGACGGTGGGTATTAACACCAGGTATTTAAATAATTTTGCAAGAGAACGCACAGTACAGTTGCCAATTATAAGGCCTATATATTTTATAGTTCAAGGTACACAGCCGTGTACTAACTTTTCAGACGGTGGGTATTAACACCAGGTATTTAAATAATTTTGCAAGAGAACGCACAGTACAGTTGCCAATTATAAGGCCTATATATTTTATAGTTCAAGGTACACAGCCGTGTACTAACTTTTCAGACGGTGGGTATTAACACCAGGTATTTAAATAATTTTGCAAGAGAACGCACAGTACAGTTGCCAATTATAAGGCCTATATATTTTATAGTTCAAGGTACACAGCCGTGTACTAACTTTTCAGACGGTGGGTATTAACACCAGGTATTTAAATAATTTTGCAAGAGAACGCACAGTACAGTTGCCAATTATAAGGCCTATATATTTTATAGTTCAAGGTACACAGCCGTGTACTAACTGTTCAGACGGTGGGTATTAACACCAGGTATTTAAATTAGTTTTGCAAGAGAACGCACAGTACAGTTGCCAATTATAAGGCCTATATATTTTATAGTTCAAGGTACACAGCCGTGTACTAACTTTTCAGACGGTGGGTATTAACACCAGGTATTTAAATAATTTTGCAAGAGAACGCACAGTACAGTTGCCAATTATAAGGCCTATATATTTTATAGTTCAAGGTACACAGCCGTGTACTAACTTTTCAGACGGTGGGTATTAACACCAGGTATTTAAATAATTTTGCAAGAGAACGCACAGTACAGTTGCCAATTATAAGGCCTATATATTTTATAGTTCAAGGTACACAGCCGTGTACTAACTTTTCAGACGGTGGGTATTAACACCAGGTATTTAAATAATTTTGCAAGAGAACGCACAGTACAGTTGCCAATTATAAGGCCTATATATTTTATAGTTCAAGGTACACAGCCGTGTACTAACTGTTCAGACGGTGGGTATTAACACCAGGTATTTAAATTAGTTTGCAAGAGAACGCACAGTACAGTTGCCAATTATAAGGCCTATATATTTTATAGTTCAAGGTACACAGCCGTGTACTAACTTTTCAGACGGTGGGTATTAACACCAGGTATTTAAATAATTTTGCAAGAGAACGCACAGTACAGTTGCCAATTATAAGGCCTATATATATTTTATAGTTCAAGGTACACAGCCGTGTACTAACTTTTCAGACGGTGGGTATTAACACCAGGTATTTAAATAATTTTGCAAGAGAACGCACAGTACAGTTGCCAATTATAAGGCCTATATATTTTATAGTTCAAGGTACACAGCCGTGTACTAACTTTTCAGACGGTGGGTATTAACACCAGGTATTTAAATAATTTTGCAAGAGAACGCACAGTACAGTTGCCAATTATAAGGCCTATATATTTTATAGTTCAAGGTACACAGCCGTGTACTAACTTTTCAGACGGTGGGTATTAACACCAGGTATTTAAATAATTTTGCAAGAGAACGCACAGTACAGTTGCCAATTATAAGGCCTATATATTTTATAGTTCAAGGTACACAGCCGTGTACTAACTTTTCAGACGGTGGGTATTAACACCAGGTATTTAAATAATTTTGCAAGAGAACGCACAGTACAGTTGCCAATTATAAGGCCTATATATATTTTATAGTTCAAGGTACACAGCCGTGTACTAACTTTTCAGACGGTGGGTATTAACACCAGGTATTTAAATAATTTTGCAAGAGAACGCACAGTACAGTTGCCAATTATAAGGCCTATATATATTTTATAGTTCAAGGTACACAGCCGTGTACTAACTTTTCAGACGGTGGGTATTAACACCAGGTATTTAAATAATTTTGCAAGAGAACGCACAGTACAGTTGCCAATTATAAGGCCTATATATTTTATAGTTCAAGGTACACAGCCGTGTACTAACTTTTCAGACGGTGGGTATTAACACCAGGTATTTAAATAATTTTGCAAGAGAACGCACAGTACAGTTGCCAATTATAAGGCCTATATATTTTATAGTTCAAGGTACACAGCCGTGTACTAACTTTTCAGACGGTGGGTATTAACACCAGGTATTTAAATAATTTTGCAAGAGAACGCACAGTACAGTTGCCAATTATAAGGCCTATATATTTTATAGTTCAAGGTACACAGCCGTGTACTAACTTTTCAGACGGTGGGTATTAACACCAGGTATTTAAATAATTTTGCAAGAGAACGCACAGTACAGTTGCCAATTATAAGGCCTATATATTTTATAGTTCAAGGTACACAGCCGTGTACTAACTGTTCAGACGGTGGGTATTTACACCAGGTATTTAAATTAGTTTGCAAGAGAACGCACTGTACAGTTGCCAATTATAAGGCCTATATATTTTATAGTTCAAGGTACACAGCCGTGTACTAACTTTTCAGACGGTGGGTATTTACACCAGGTATTTAAATTAGTTTGCAAGAGAACGCACTGTACAGTTGCCAATTATAAGGCCTATATATTTTATAGTTCAAGGTACACAGCAGTAGTGCCAAATATAGTTTGGTATGTAGCAGAGCACCTAATACACCACTAATGCCTCTCTCTGTCCCTACTCCAGCAGCTATCCCTGAATACAGCAGCCGTTCTCTGTAAAGTCTATATTGTAGTAAAGCTATCACTGTACTGCACTATAGTAGCCCTGATAAGGGCTTTTAATCACGCTCCTGCCTGTCCAACAGCTAAAACCTGTCTCTCCCTTCTCCAGCCTCTGTCCCTGACTAAGTTCACGCAGCATATGCGTACGAGCAGGAAGAGCTGAGTTTTTAATATTCGAGGTCACATGGTTTTTCCAGCCAATGCATGTAGACTCCGTTTTCGCGCTGCCAGCGTGCTCAGCGTGCCTGTCATACCCCCCCTGCATGGTGATTGGTGGAAAAAGAGCGCCAGGGAAGGTGGGAGGGGAAACGAATTCTAAGTGCGCCATCGCCGTTATACTCGAACGAAATCGAGTACGCCAAATAGTGTAGTATTCGATCGAATACCAGCTCGATCGAACACTACTCGCTCATCTCTACTAATATACTGTACAGCACCCGCCAACTTGGAGGCTCTGTGACCGGCACTGTGATGGTGCTCCCGGACCTGCTACTGGTCTCATATATGCATTACTATCAGGCTTTCTGCAAACTCTCCCCTCAGGAGAAGGTGGAGCCGCCTCATGGTGGATGGTGCACTGTGTGGTAGCTTCATACAGTCTACTGTCATGCAGGATACAAATAAATATGCCATGCGTTGCCCAGTTACAAGAACTATGCAGTATGGTGCCCAGATAAAACTGCTATAACTTGGCCCACAATACTTTCATACAGTTACCTAAATGGAAATACTATGTAGTGCCACCACCATTATACATAGCAAAAAGAATGTACAGGACCCACACATAGTACTTTGTGTCATGCACTGCATAACTAATATACTGTACAGCACCACTCATAGTAATAACCACCATACACTGCAGTACTAACATACCGTACAGTACCCACACATAGTACTTACCATTATGCTATGCAATACTAATATACTATTTAATTACCACCATACACTACAATAGTAACCTACCGTACAGTACCCACACATAGTAATTACCGCCATACACTGCTATACTAATATACTGTACAGTACCACACATAATACTTACTACTATACACTACAATACAAACATACCATACAGTACTAACATACTGTACAGTATCCACACATAGTAATTACCACCATACACTAAAATACTAACATACTATACAGTAATAACATACCGTACAGTACCCACACATAGTAATTACCATCATACAGTACAATACTAATATACTATACAGTAATAACATACTGTACAGTACCCACACACAGTAATTACCACCATACACTACAATACTAACATACCATACAGTAATAACATACCGTACAGTACCCACACATAGTACGTACCACCATACTGTACAGTACCCACACATAGTACTTACCATTATGCTCTGCAATACTAATATACTGTACAGTACCACACATAGTAATTACCATCATACTCTACAATACTAATATACTGTTTAATTACCACCATACACTACAATAGTAACATACCATACAGTAACCACACATAGTAATTACCGCCATACACTGCTATACTAATATACTGTACAGTACCACACATAATAATTACTACGATACACTACAATACAAACATACCATACAGTACTAACATACTGTACAGTATCCATACATAGTACTTACCACCATACTGTACAGTACCACACATAGTAATTACATCCATCCAGTGCTCAAATAATACCAGCACAGCACATTGCCCACACAGCACGCTCCTATATAATGTCATTTTTTCGGGGTAGGTGGGTTCAGAGTGGGACATACCCCATGGTAACACTCGGTCCTCCACATAAGAAGACACCAGTGTTACATGGGAGGTGGGGACCTGTCACTGATTTTGCACTGTGGCCCAATGCTCCAGATGACATCTCTGGAAGGCCACGTCCCCGTTTACATTCCATGTAGCACAGTCATTAGTGAATGACCCCCACTCTGACTCTCCGGGACTGATACATTAGGCGCTGAGGCGGCGGATAAACATTTGACGCTTTGTCTGTGGCTTCTTGTAACATTTCACTTCACACGTTGCAGAGTTTACGAGGAAGCTGTCGGCAGAAGCGACATCCGCAGGATGCAAATCACTCAGCTGCCGCTCGACGGGAGAAAATATTTCATCACAGTGAAGCCTCCTGCACACGACCGTACTGTATGTATTCTGTGGTCCGCAAACCATGGACCCGCAAAGTATGGATACCTACCATCTGCATCAACTCTCCTTGGTCCCTGCTATAGACGTGGCTATTATTCCGCAAAACAGACAAGAATAGGGCACATTCTATAATATGCAGAACGGCCACATGGATGCGGACAGCACACGCGTGACATCTGTGCGTTGCACACATTTTTTGCCGCACCATAGAAATGAATAGAACCTAAAAAGTCTCAGACCCAACCGTTCTGGATCCAGCGGGACAGTCCCAGATTGCAGTGGCTGTCCCGATGTCCCGGTACGGGGGAGGTATGTCCCTGTTTCTAGCAGCTGTGCCTGCGTCCATAGGACGCAGAGACAGTTGCCTGTTATATGAAGAAGCAGACAGCCGTCATCTGCTGGCTGCTTTTTCGATCCTCCCTCCCATGCCAACAGCCAACAGTCAGCCTTGGCTCCGCACCCTACAGACTAGAGAAGCCGTCGTCCTGCTGGTGATGCTGCGTGGAAGAAGGTAAGCATATGGTTTTTATTTATTTTTTTTTACTTTCTGTGAGGGGCACAATGTGGGCATATTACTGGGGGCACAATGTGGGCATATTACAAGGGGGCACAATGTGGGTATATTACTGTGGGGCTCAGATGGTCATATTACTGGGGGCACATAACAGGGCATATTACTGGTGGCACAGCTGGTCATATTACTGGGGGCACATAACTGGGGAATATTTACTATGTGGAGCAGTAAGGGGACTGGGTGGGATTAGGTGTATAGTGGGCGGAGCTAGGGGCATGGCCTACTATGAGACTTTCTCATATTCCTGAAATACAACCCTATCTTGGTAAGCAATATCTCTGCAGAGCCTTATAGAATACAGTAAACACAGGGACAGTTACCCAACTTTCCCAGACCCCTGAAGTGCACTTCTGACTGTCCATGCTATACAGTATTTCTGTTTGAGCATGCAAATGTGAAATTCAGGGGTCAGGAAAAGCTGGGTGATATCTTTGCAGCAGAAATTTGCTGTCTTGTTATGCAGTGGTGCATTCCTTGCCCCAATGTCACTGCATTTCTAGGCAGTTAAAATATTCAGGAGTCTGGGAAAGCTGGGTGGAAATTCCTTAAAACGCTTTTGCACAATGAGGAATGTAGCCTCCTGTATTGCTGCATGACAACGCACAGGAGTCTGGGAAAGCTGGGTGATGACACCTATGGGAGCTGTATCGAAAGTCATGTTGGTTGTCACTCAACCGTAGAGTGGTATTACCATTCCTTCACCCTGCTACTGTCTCTAATGAGATTATTATAATGTCATCTTTGTATTTTGTTCAGGTCCTCTTACACTGTGCATTAATTTTTCTGCTATATAACTGTTATTTGCTATATTACATGTTATATGCCTGGTTCACCAACAGGTGGCAGCGTATATAACAGAGAGATCTTTAGATCCAATGGAACTTACCATTCCATTCTCCCTCTTTTGGGCAGAAGTGGGCTACCCTTGCTTCCTACCAAGGAAGGGGCTGCAGGAAGTGATTAGTCTAGTCTAGAGTTGGAAGAGGATGAGAATCACCCCAACTCCTTAAAGATTCACCAACAGAGTGTTGCAAGGGGGTCAACAACCAAAGGCACCCCACTCCAAAGGAAGCAGAACAGCCCTAAAGTCCAGCGACCAGACTAAAGCGGAGTTTAGCACAACAGGGAGATAAAGCAGAATATTCAAGTTTGCCTGACAGTTTATGCCAAAACCCTGCCTAACCCTGGAGAGCAACGGTATACAGGTAGGAGCACCGTGATACACAAAGAAAACTATTGAGGCGGTACCACACCACCCGACATTCTGATAAACATGATCGGCCCTGGGGGCGGCACATTGCACTTCCCCCTAAAGATGAGTAGCTAAATACAACTGAAAAGAAAGAAGACTCTACCGTTCTTATAGGACATTTCACCCAGCTCTCCTAGAATTCTGAACGGCAGAAGTACCATATTGTGGCATATTTACAAATCAGAAGTCAAAGAAAGCCAGATGAGAACCCATGGGGGAGATGGTATGGTTATTTTGGTGGTGACTAGTCATCACTCCCCTTTTCCAGTCTCCTGAATGTCAGAGACACCATATTGTTTGCAAAGCAGATATCTGATAAAGCTGGGTGAGAAGAACCATATGGGGAGCTGGGATGGCTGCTATGGTGGTCATCGCCCAGCTTTCTCAGGTGTCCTTAGGCCCCTAAGTGTCAAATCTGTCAATGCAGCGATATAGGGAGCAGGATTAATCTCTGTATATAGTAAGAAGCAGATTTACCATTCAGGAGCCTGAAAAAGCTGGGTGACAGTTCCTCAACTGAATCATTGTTTTAGGCTTATACTGTATGTACAGAGCGTGACGCCCCCTTTAAAATGTACTTCTCCGAGACAATTCCCAATTTATACCAAATGTTGTTCCCACATAAATTTAAAATGTGGTGACAATTTTCATGTTCTTAATTGAATTTGCTTTCATTCAGCATGTACACCTGCCAGACCATAATGGAAAAAAGCAGACCCAGCGCCGCTTCCAGTGGGGGTCGACAAGGAAAGCTCCACCACTGACACAGCCAGGGCTCGGGACATTTCCTCGTCGCGACAAGCTGCTCAGAATGTCTGAAGAAATCCAAAAAATCCAAGAAACTAATAGGATCCAGATGCAGGTTGTGCACGACGCGTTCCAAGGCTCGTACACACAAGATACAATGTATCAATCCATCCCCATCCACATGAGACACAATGTATCAATTTATCCACATCCACATGATATACAATGTATCAAGCCATCCACATGAGATACAGTGTATCAGTATATCCCCATCCACATTAGATACAATGCTTCAACCCATCCTCCATCCACATGAGATACAATGTATCAATCCATCCTCCATCCACATGAGATACAATATATCAGTCCATCCCCATTGGACACAATGTATCAACCCATCCCGATCCACATAAGATCCAATGTATCAATTTATCCAAATCCACATGAGATACAATGAATCAAGCCATGCACATGAGATACAGTGTATCAGTATATCCCCATCCACATTAGATACAATGCTTCAACCCATCCTCCATCCACATGAGATACAATGTATCAATCCATACCCATCCTTGTGAAATACAAAGTATTATCCATTCTCCAGTAATTCCAAAGGTCTCCAAAACAATTTCCATTAACCCCTTCAGTACAGAGCCACTTTTGTCCTTTAATCTCAGACCTTTTTTGGCAAATCTGACATTTTTGTGTGGTAATAGCTCAGAATGATTTTACTTATCCAACCCATTCTGAGATTGTTTTCATATGAAACATTGTATTTCATGTTAGTTATAAATCTATTTTGTATGTTTTACCTTTATTTATTTTAAAAAATCCAAAATTTACAGAAAATTTGGAAAAATTAGCAATTTTTGACATTTGAATTTCTTTGCTTTTAAGACAGATAGTGCTAACTCATAAATAGTTACTACTTTCCATTTCCCATACGTCTATGTTGGCATTATTTTGTGAATGTCATTTAATTTTTTTAAGGACATTTTAAGTCTTAGAATTTTAAAAGCAATTTTTCAAATTTTCAAGAAAATTTCCAAAAGCCACTTTTTAAAGACTGGTTCAGTTATGAGGTCACTTAGTGCTTATGTAGTAGAAACCACCCATAAATGACCCCATTTTAGAAGCTAGATCCTCAAGTTAATCAAAACTGATTTTACAAACTTTGTCAACCCTTTAGGCGCTCCTCATTTCAGAATGTCTTTTTTTTTTGCAGGTTTTCCATTTTAATCTATTTTTTCCTGTAAAACAGCAAGGATTAATGGCAAAACAAATGTCAATATTTATCACGCTGATTCTACAGTTTACAGAAACACCCCATAGAGGGCAGGGCTTGAAAGGGAAAGAGCACCATATGGCTTTTGGAGGACAGATTTTGCTGGAATAGTTTTGGAGTGCTATGTTGTATTTTAGGGCACCCTGAGGTACCCATACAGTTGAAGCCCCCAAAATGTGACCCCAATTTGGAACTTATACCCTCCCCACAAGACATTTTTCAATGTGTACAGTGAGTATCTTGGCCCAACAGGCATTTCATAAAATTTGGAAACACTTGGCAGTGAAAATTAATAATTACATATTGTACAAGAAAATATTTCTTTAGCCTCAAATTTTTGATTTTTACAAGGGTAATAGGATGTAATGCACCCATTAATTTGTTACTCATTTTCTCCAGAATATAGCAACATCCCATACTTGGTCGTAAAGTGTTGGTATGGGTGCACAGCAGGGCTCAGAAGAGAAAGAGCACCATGTGCATGTGAGCTGATTTATGCATCTTGTGCTGACTACTGTAGGGGCTTGTTTTTTGAGGCATGAGATAACATTTTCATTGGTACCATTTTGGGGTACATACGAGTTTTTGGTCATTTGGTATCACCACTTTTTGTGAGGCAAAGTGACCAAAAATGCCTATTTAACATATTTAAATGCATATTTATGTATTTTTATGGCGCTCACCTGATGGGGTAACTCATGTGATATTTGTATAGAACTGGTCATTACGGACGTGGTGATACCTAATATGTTTTTTTTAGAATTTTTTTTTTAGAATTTTTTATGACTTTATTTTGGGAAAGGGACTTTTTTAACTTGAATTTTTTTATGTAAAACACTTGTTTTAAAGCTTTTTTTTTACTTTTTATTTTTGTCCCACTACGGGACTTCAACTTTTGGGGGTCTGATCCCCTCTATGCATTTCAATACATTGTGTATTGTAATTACACTGACAGTGTGCCTGGGTCTCATAGTCTTTCATAGCTGGCAGGATCCGATGCCTGTGCAAGACATCAGGCTGCCATAGCAGCCATCGGGTCCCTGTCACTGCAAAACGAGGACCCGATGGGATAAAAGAAGAAACCCATGCTCTCTGCAAACCCCTTACATGCTACAGTCAGCACTAACCATGGCAAATAAATGGTTAATGCGCCAACATCAGTTAATGCATGAGCATCAGTGTTTTCACAGATGCTGGCGGATACAGCCGGGCCCCTGCCACTGATCGAGCGGGCACCATACATGTATTGTGCTGGTATCCTATGTGTTAAGGGCCATCTGTCAACTTTGATTAAAGGGGTTTTCCCCTGATTGATGTAAAACATGAAAATCGGACATCATATAGTACATGACAACCTCTTTCTAACAAAGCTAGAACCAGCCCTGTACCTCACATGGATCCAGAGATCTCCCCATTCATTGCTCTGCTAGATTTACATCAATCTGGCAGCTCAAGGGGATTGTCCTTTCTGCTGCTGCTCAGGGGGTGTGATCCTTCTGCTGCTGCTCTCTCCGTATCACAGACAGCTGAAGGATAGAATTGAGCTGGACAAAGAAATAAGAAAAAGAGCAAACAGCAGGTAGCGCTGTATAGATACATTTTATTAAATAACTCATTGGCTATACTATACTGAGTGGGACAACTCATTTAGGGGAAGTCACTTCCAGGTGTGATGACATTTTCACTGCCTGGTCCTGTCAATCAAAGTGCAGAAGAAAAAAATGGTAGTTGCAAAGAATGCAGAGCCTCTAGGTGTAATGGTAACGCCCCCGTTGCTCCTAGAGACTCATTTTCATATATTACAACATCATTTTTCTCAGCAATGCGGGAACATATGAACATGGGAACAACACAGATGTCTTCAGCTGCCAAGTGCACATGTAACAGGTCAACCAGTATCAGGTACAAAACTGCTGACAGATGCCCTTTAAAATCAATAAAAGGAAGAAAAGGAGGTGGCACCTGCGTAGGAAAACAAACCTGCACCCTGGTACAGCAAAGCCGAGCCTGGGAGATAAGGGGCGCTCCGAATACCCATTGGGGATTATTTATCAAGGGACTTGTAACTATGCTGGTCTTTGTAAATGTGCCCACTGTTCATGTTCTTCAATCCCATCTAAAAAGATTAGTAAATTCAGTGATTAACCAGAGCAAGATACCGTATCAGTTACAGCAGGTGAGTTGTAGCAGAGTTCAGCAGGTCATGTAGCAGAGCTAACAGATTCACATGTAGCAGCGTTTCAGATGCAATCGAGCATATAGAGATTAAGAGTAAATGTGTCACATACAGCAAACTACCCTATGGTAGGTGCAGTATAGGTCAGTGAGTCGGCGGAAGAAGAGTTTGCAGAGATGTTGCAAAGGTATGAATTTCTGATGTAGCAAGACCAGGTTTGTCACATGCATCAAATGGAGCATGAGAAATGCAGCAGTGCTGAGCTTGTCTGATGTAGCAAAGCTGCCCCTGTCATACACTGATATGTCAGATGCAGCAGAGCATGACAGCAGCGGAGCTGAGAGCATCACATGCAGCAGAGCCCGACCTGGCATATGTTACAGGGAATATAGAGGTGTAGGTAATTTGTAATTTGGCACAACTCTTAGTAATATCACTATGTGTGATCAAAGGTTTTCATCAGAACTGCAGGTAATTCTAAAAAAAAACCCAGAGCTCCGTGATGCCGGGGGAGACTTGCTTTCATGACAGATTCTTTACAATAACTCTGTCAGGTCTGTATTTGAGGGCCGCATATGATTAAGGAGAAAACCAGTCCTAGCTTCCCTGCCCACTCATAAAGCCTGTGAGTCCTGCCTTCTCCACCCACTTATAGAGAAAGCCTGTGAGTCCTGCCTTCTCCACCCACTTATAGAGAAAGCCTGTGAGTCCTGCCCATCCATAGAGAAAGCTTGAGTCCTGCCTTCTCCACTCATCAATATAGAAATGATGAGTCCTGCCTTCCCCATCCACTTATAGAGAAAGCCTGAGTCCTGCCTTCCCTGCCCACCCATAGACAAAGCCTGTGAGTCCTGCCTTCTCCACCCACCCATAGAGAAAGCCTGTGAGTCCTGCCTTCCCCACCCACCCATAGAGAAAGCCTGAGTCCTGCCTTCTCCACCCACCCATAGAGAAAGCCTGTGAGTCCTGCCTTCCCCACCCACCCATAGAGAAAACCTGTGAGTCCTGCCTTCCCCAACCACCCATAGAGAAAGCCTGAGTGTCCTGTCTTCCCCACCCACCTGTAGAGAAAGTCTGAGTCCTGACTTCCCTGCCCACCCATAGTGAAAGCCTGGTTGCCGCCTTCCCTGCCCACCCATAGAGAAAGCCTTTGAGTCCTGCCTTCCCTGCCCACCTGTAGAGAAAGACTATGAGTCCTTCCTTACCCAAACACTCATAGAAAAAGCCTGTGAGTCCCTTCCTCCCTACTGTGAGTCCTGCCTCCACTATCTGTGACTGCTGCCTTCCACTAGAGAAAGATTCCCTGCCACTCATACAGAAAGCTTAAGTCCTACCTTCCCCACCCACTGATATAGAAAGAATGAGTCCTGACTCCCATGTCTATGAGTCCTGGCTTCCCTGCCCACTGATATAGAAATAATGAGTCCTGCCTTTCCCGCCCACCCATAGAGAAATCCTGTGAGTCCTCCCTTCCCCACCTACCCATAGAGAAAGCCTGAGTCCTGCCTTCCCCACGCACTCATAGAGAAAGCCTGTGAGTCCTGCCTTCCCCACCCACCCATAGAGAAAGCCTGTGAATCCTGCCTTCCCCACCCACCCATAGAGAAAGCTTGTGAGTCCTGCCTTCCCCACCCTCCCATAGAGAAAGCCTGTGAGTCCTGCCTTCCCCACCCACTCATAGAGAAAGCCTGTGAGTCCTGCCTTTCCCACCCACCCATAGAGAAAGCCTTTGAGTCCTGGCTTCCCCACCCACCCATAGAGAAAGCCTGTGAGTCCTGCCTTCCCTGCCCACCCATAGAGAAAGCCTGTGAGTCCTGCCTTCCCTGCCCACCCATAGAGAAAGCCCGAGTGCTGCCTTCCCTGCCCACCCATAGAGAAAGCCTGTGAGTCCTGCCTTCTCCACCCACCAATATAGAAATGATGAGTCCTGCCTTCCCCATCCACTTATAGAGAAAGCCTGTGAGTCCTGCCTTCCCCACCCATCCATAGAGAAAGCCTGAGTGTCCTGACTTCCTCACCCACCCATAGAGAAAGCCTGTGAGTCCTGCCTTCCCCACCCACCCGTAGAGAAAGCCTGAGTGTCCTGCCTTCCCCACCCACCAGTAGAGAAAGCCTGAGTCCTGCCTTCCCCACCCACCAATAGAGAAAGCCTTTGAGTCCTGCCTTTCCACCCATAGAGAAAGCCTTTGAGTCCTGCCTTCCCTGCCCAACTGTAGAGAAAGCCGGTGAGTCCTTCCTTCCCCACCCACCCATAGAGAAAGCCTGAGCCCTGCCTTCCCTGCCCACCAATAGAGAAAGCCTGAGTCCTGCTTTCCTTCCTACCCGTAGAGAAAGCCTGAGTTCTGCCATCTCTGCCCACCCATAGAGAAAGCCTGTGAGTCCTTCCTTCCCCACTCACTCATAAAGAAAGCTTGTGAGTCCTGCCTTCCCTGCTCACCTATAGAGAAAGCCTGTGAGTCGTCTCTCCCTCTTTCTCTAGTAAACAGTATTCTTCTTTTTTTACCAGATATACATAATCATATCCCAGAACACTACATGTCTCTGATCTCCTGCTCTATCCTGTGCTGCCCTCAGAAGGGAGACATGACAAAGTCCTCTTAAGAAGTTATCATGATTCAGCTCTGCTTTATCTGTATAGGATGAAATAGTTGTAAATGCAGAAAATATTATTGTCATTTTCTCATAAAATTCTAAACTTTATAGTAGACAGCAATACAAATAATGAGATGTATGTAGATAATAGCTGCACAATCACCAGTGATATAGAATAATGTGTACACTGCTCGAAGGTCCCAAGGCAGCCCTAAGCCTTCTGTGCTCCTCATTCTCCTCATTGGGCCATTCCTACATATATATATATGTTATTATTATGTTATTATGACAGACGCACAGTATTAGAAAAACCAAAGACTCTTTCTCTGAGAAACAGTGCCACACCTGTACACAGGTTGTGTCTGGTATTGCAGATTGCAGCTCATGCCTGCTCAGATGAATACAGGACACGGCCCATCGACAAGAACAGCTGTTTTTGGAAATAAAAATAAAACTTTTTTTTCCAATCCAAGACAACCCACTTCATCACGCCCACCCTAAACCCATAAAATGCCAGTCCCCCTCCTGAGACTGCGGGCGGCCATTAACCCTACATAACAGTCTAGACATTTTGGTATCTATATAATGACATTTCTGCCAACCCAGTAACTTCAGCCACAAATATCTGTATTAAAGCAGAATTAAGAGACTGAGCGGGACCGAGCTGAACATTTGGAGAAGTACTTGGCAGCCGAGGCAAACCCACAAATGTTCTCCGGTCCCTTAGTGTTCCTGGCACAGACAGAATGTCATATTTCTAGCGTGTCCCCGTCTACACCCTGCCCGGCACAAGCTCTGCAGACAGGTGGGTGCACTTGGTCCCATATACAGGGAGGTAGCTATAGGGAGTGCATAGGTTGCAGTGTAATCAGGTGGAGATGTGTATGCATCTAACATTGATGAGTACAACCCAAGATGTAGCAGAGCTGTGTTTGCAGTGACATGTCTATATGCCTTCTGTGATGTTTCTGAATATTGTAAAGCTGTTGTGTTGAAGATGTGCTGTTTGGTCAGCTGAGGTCCTTCACACCTAATATATATGGAATTTACAAGATGATACAATATCTTAAATATCAAATCTCGATCATATTGGTATCGTCAGGAGTCAGGACCCACAGCAGGCGGAGCGATCTGAAAATACCGTGGAGCTACAAGGAAAATGTCATTTCCTGTTGAATCCATCAATGGTAGAGATGAAATGATTCTAAATTTTTGCTTTGCTGATAACGAGCCGGTTAAATGGCGAACAAACAGCTACCAGACTTCACTGATTCTCCACCTGTGGTCAATGACGTTTTTTTTTTTTTTGCCAGGGTGATGACATCATCACGCATCGCGTAAGATTTTGTGCAGGATCTTCACTTAAGCTGGCCGCCCTAATTTTTTTAAATCTCAGATGCCTCAATCAGCACGTAAAGGGTTATTCCCATCATTGACAATGGGGGCATATCGCTAGGATATGCCCCCATTGTCTTATACAGTAGGTGCAGGTCCTACCGCTAGGACCCACACCTATATCGAGAACGGAGCCCCAAAAGTGAAGGAGGCAACACTGCGCATGAGCAGCCATTCTCCATTCATTTCTATGGGAGCAGTGGGGAGCTGCGCCTGGTGGTGGCCGGTGCAGTGCTCCCCGCTTCGTTCTCGATATAGGTGCGGGTGCCAGCGGTCTCTATCAGACAATGGGGGCATATTCTAGCGATATGCCCCTGTTGTCTAAGATGGGAATACCCCTTTAACGCAGGATCTGAGGGGTACAATGACGGGAGTTGGCGCAATTGCCGTTTTTGTGAAATAGCCAAACCCGTTTTTGGTTGCGGTGATACCCATGATGTTTCTATTTGTTGTTATTTTTGTATTTATTTTTTATTATATGGAACATTTTTAATTTTTTTTATATATTTTTAAATTTTTTTTACTTTTTTGTTCTGATTTTGAAGCTCATGTTTGAGCCTACAAAATCCAATTTTTTGTTTTTGATTGTGAACATTCACGGATTTTTTTTTTTTACATCCATTTAAATGTCAGAATTGCTCATTTCTTATGTTGTCCTGCCAAAATATGAATTACAGCTTAAATGCCCCAGGTCTCTTCAGGGAGACCACAGAGGATACCAGCCCGAGCTTCAAGGTTTTTCACCCTTTAGATGCTGTGATCTCACTTGATCATGGCATCTAAATGCTTTAATTACTGTGATTGCCGGTCGCGGTAATTAGCCATGAGACCCACTGCATGTGCAAGCAGGCGCCATGTTTCCCCATCGCTGCCGCGCCATACATGTACGGCGCTGGTAGAGAAAGGGTTAAAATGCCTGAGGAGTAACCATTAGAGATGAGCAAAGTTTGCCAAAATTTGATTCGACTGCTTCGCCGACGTTCACAAAGAAACTCGATTTGTGACAAATTTCTTCGTGACAAATTGCATTTCATTGTACATAGTGGGAGCAATGATGGGAAACGGCGATCCCGCTGCCCCACGTCATCGAACCCCTCATATGCCGCGTTCAACACTGATTGTGGCACCTGAGGGTCACATTCAGCCTATCGGGGTTAATCTGGGGTTAAAATATAAATATGTACTCACTCACCTCATCCATTTGCTCACGGAGAGGCTGTCGCAGCCATCTTGATTGAAGAAAATGCGCCAAATCTCATGCACGCTAATGTTATCACACTGGGCGGATGCAGTGATGTCACACGCTGTATTTTTTTGTTTTTTACCACCATTTCAGGAAAAATGATTCATTACCACAAAGCAAAAGGAAATTCAGCCTCATGAACAATAGAAGTTTTTCTTAAATTCGGATTGAAGTCCACTTCGTTAACTTCAATTCGCTCAACACTAGTAACAATATCAGCTTAGCGGGCCATGACTTTTTTAAAATTAAAAACACCCCTCTATGCACACTGAAATACCACCCACACATAAGAAAAATACCCCCTTAGTGCATGTAAGAATGCCTCCTCAGTGCCTCCCATGCAGTACAATGCTCCACTTATTGCCCCCATACAGTATGATGTCTGTTTAAGTGCCCCCATACACAATGAGGCCCCTTAGTTTGAATACTCACCTGTCTTAGTGATCAGGTTATGGCAGCGTGAAGCCACCACTAGAGGGAGCTGAAGACCTAGCTGCATACACTGAACTCAATAATTACACAGTTGTCTCCTGAGCTCCCCCTAGTGGTCACCTACAGGTATAAACAGAGGCATGAGTGCTTTATAGAGTCGTCATCTTCCACCTCTAAGTTGCTGTAAGGGGATTAGTAATTACAATAATACTCATTTAGTTGTGCTGAATCTAGAAGTGCCTGCAGTCTGCACAGGTACGCTGGGATTTGGTCTTACGTGGCGCTGCACATTTTATTTTCCACAAGCTCCTGGCAGGATGATGGAAATGTCTGGAGAAGACATTGATCACGCCGGAGGCAGCAGGTAATCTGAACTGCCTGCAGAACCTCTGGGCCGAGAGGTGCAGATATTTCTGAGCCGGTGCACGCTCTGCTATAAAACTTTATAGAGTCGTTTTTACTGGAACATTTCTCATAGGCTTAAACTTCTGCTCAATTTACAAGACATTTGGAGAATTTTAAATATCAGCCCTATAATTGCTGAAATATTTCAGGAGGAAAAAGCAAGATGAGAAAACACAGCCATTAATCCATGTGGCATATTCCACTGCAGAGGCGTAGCTATAGGGGGTGCAGAGGCGCAGCTGTATGGGGTGCAGAGGCGTACCTATAGGGGGTGCAGAGGGGTAGCTATAGGGGGTGCAGAGGGGTAGCTATAGGGGGTGCAGAGGCGTACCTATAGGGGGTGCAGAGGGGTACCTATAGGGGGTGCAGAGGGGTAGCTATAGGGGGTGCAGAGGCGCAGCTGTATGGGGTGCAGAGGCGCAGCTGTATGGTGTGCAGAGGCGTACCTATAGGGGGTGCAGAGGGGTAGCTATAGGGGGTGCAGAGGCGCAGCTATAGGGGGTGCAGAGGGGTAGCTATAGGGGGTGCAGAGGCGCAGCTGTATGGGGTGCAGAGGCGTACCTATAGGGAGTGCAGAGGGGTAGCTATAGGGGGTGCAGAGGGGTAGCTATAGGGGGTTCAGAGGCGTACCTATAGGGGGTGCAGAGGGGTAGCTATAGGGGGTGCAGAGGCGCAGCTATAGGGGGTGCAGAGGGGTAGCTATAGGGGGTGCAGAGGCGTAGCTATAGGGGGTGCAGAGGCGCAGCTATAGGGGGTGCAGAGGCGCAGCTATAGGGGGTGCAGAGGGGTAGCTATAGGGGGTGCAGAGGCGTAGCTATAGGGGGTGCAGAGGCGCAGCTATAGTGGGTGCAGAGGCGCAGCTATAGGGGGTGCAGAGGCGCAGCTATAGTGGGTGCAGAGGCGCGGCTATAGGGGGTGCAGAGGCGCAGCTGTATGGTGTGCAGAGGGGTACCTATAGGGGGTGCAGAGGGGTAGCTATAGGGGGTGCAGAGGCGCAGCTATAGGGGGTGCAGAGGGGTAGCTATAGGGGGTGCAGAGGCGCAGCTATAGGGGGTGCAGAGGCAGCGGGCGCACCGGAGCCCTGATACCTGGGAGGACCAGCGGGTTCCTCTGCCACAAAAGGAGTATGATAAATGGCAACAAAACACTTCAATGCAACCACGAAAAACCTTCATGTGTGAACGATGTGCAGTGCTCTGGCGCAGATTTCCATCAGCTGAAGACAATTGTTTTGAGCATCATCTTTATGTAGCAATTTCGAAGCCTGTAGGGCATTAAACTGAGTCACTATGGCTCCATACTGCACTCAATGTGCCGCCATATTGTGCCTCTGTATGGTACATGACAGGTCTTCTATTGGACCATGAAACTATTTCTTTAAAATATCTATCTATCTATCTATCTATCTATCTATCTATCTATCTATCTATCTATCTATCCAGGGGTGCACTGCCAATGAGGCCAGATGAGGGGATCACCTCAGGCAGCACCAGGTAGGGGCAAGAGGTGGCAGTGGAAGGGCTATGGGCTGAAGAGAAGGGGTTAGGTTAAAATATTGGCATGGGGGGGGAGGGGGGTGTCGCCATTTCAGTTTTTGCCGCAGGCAGCAGAAAGGCTAGTTGCACCCCTATATCTATCTATCTATCTATCTATCTATCTATCTATCTATCTATCTATCTAATATCTATCTATATCTATCTACAGTTTCTAAGATCTATCTATCTATCTATCTATCTATCTATCTATCTCTCTATCTATTTATCTATCTATCTATCTAATATCTATCTATCTATCTATCTATCTAATATCTATCTATTTAATATCTATCTATCTAATATCTATCTATTTAATATCTATATCTATCTATCTATCTACAGTTTCTAAGATCTATCTATCTATCTAATATATATCTAATGTCTATCTACAGTATCTAATCTTTCTATTATCTATCTTCTATCCGTCTGTCTGTCTGTCTGTCTATTTACCTAATCTATCTATCTATCTATCTATCTATCTATCTATCTATCTAATATCTATCTATCTATCTATCTATCTATCTAATATATATCTAATGTCTATCTATCTACAGTATCTAATCTTTCTATTATCTATCTTCTATCCGTCTGTCTATCTATCTATCTATCTATCTAATATCTATCTACAAATATTTTGTATATATTGTAATATTGTAAAGCAGCCAATAAAAAGGCCATAAAAGTTCCTTAATTACAATGTTGAATAATAATCATAATAAATAAACACACATTTTCCATATCCCAAAATATCACTGAGAAACCACAAATTATTTCTCACCTTCTCTGGTTTCTGCTTCCAGAAATCCTTCACAAAAAACAGCAGCGTAAGAAGAGATAGAATCATGAGTAAGCACACGGATATTGCCAGGATCGCACATTTCTTGAAATGTCTTTTTTTCGGTTTTGAAATTTCTCCCTTGGTAAATAAAAAATAAAAAAAATAATAATGATAAAAATAAAACATTTATTTTTAAATATTGAAACAATATTATTGCCTAAAGTAGACAAATGTATAAAATAGCTAATTGTGAAATATTAAAAACAACTAAAAAATAAAAATAAATAAATGAGTTATTTACAAAACAATGGAGTAGGACACACTTACGTGCTGCAGACCGCGCTCCTCCAGGTTATCCTCTCTCTTCATATTTGCAGGACAGACAGTCTGCAGGGCAGAAATAAGTGGAAAAGCAGGAGCTGCTATTGTGAAGTTCAGACTGAGCTGGCTGGTCCAGTACCATAGGAGGGGAATTGTATTTCAGTGACTTAATCATCTGCCATTCCAGACATTTTTTTTACATGGGGTGTCATTTTCTTCAGCATTGAAAAGTTCATGATTTATAACACAAGTGTAAACTGCGGGGAGGATAACCACCAGATACACCGACGACATCAAAACACAGACAATATTTAATATCAGAATTCATATATATTTTTATGGAATGTGTGTAACAACCAGCAAAATCTCCCTTCTCTGTGGCTGGTCATTAAAAGAAAAAGTAAGTGAACCCTCTGGAATGACCTGGATTTCTACATTGATTACTAATAAGATATGGTCTGATTGTCCCAATTATAGACAGATACAATGTAACAAAACTGCTAACACTGGTATCGTTAATATCTATTACAAAGCACATAAATTCACGTCTGCAGGGCAAAGACAAAAAGTAAGTGAACCTTTCACTTTAATAATCTTTAGATCAGCCTTTAGTAGTAATTCACCCCACCAAATGTTTCCTGTTGTGGCAAATTAGATTTGCACAAGGCTGAAGAGGAATTTTGGATCATTCTTTCTTGCAAAAGTGTTTTAGGTCTTCAATATTTCTGGTGGGATGTCCTGCATGTGCAGCCCTCTTAAGGTCATGCTACAAAATCTCGATAGCACTTGGCCATTGTACAAATCAAATCTTTTTCAAGCATTCTTGGTTGATTTAATTGTGTGCCTTGGGTCATTGTCTTGTTTCATCACACAATGTATTCTTACATTCTTACATGATATTCCCTCCACTAGCCCCCAAACTATGATGCCCCCTCCACCAGCCCCAAAACTATGATGCCCCCTCCACCAGCCCCAAAACATGATGCCCCTCCATCTTCCCTAAACTTTGATCCCCCTCTCCCCAGCCCCAAACCATGATGTCCCTTCCAACAGCCCCAAACCATGATGTCCCCCCTCCAACAGCCCCAAACCATGATGTCCCTCCACCAGCCCCAAACCATGATGTCCCTTCCAACAGCCCCAAACCATGATGTCCCTTCCAACAGCCCCAAACCATGATGTCCCCAGCACCAACCTCACACCATGATGCCCCTTCCACAGCCCAAACTATGATGCTCCCTCCACCAGCTCCAAACCACAAAACCACATCATCCATCCTCAAACCATGATGCCCCCATCAATCAGTCCTAAACCATGATGACCCCTCCACCAGCCCCGAACCATTATGCCCCACTTCCACCAGACTCAAAACATGAAACCCTCTTCATCAATCCTAAACCATAATACCCCATCCTCCCGGCATCATATTGGGAAGAGATTTTTGTGCTGGTGTACAGAGTAATTTTTCCTCCAAATATAGTATTGTTCATTTGAGCTAAAAAAGTACCACTTTTGTCTTATCTATTAGTAGAACATTTTCCCAGAAGCATTTTGAGCATCCAGGTGGTCTTGGGTAAACTATAGAAGTGCTACAATGCAGCGGCATCCTTCAAGGTTTTTTTTCTATGGACACCATTCTTGATCATTTTTCTTCTGATGGTGGACCCATGAACTGAGGTTTCTGCAGTTTGTACAGTCATCTGTAGGTCTTTTTCTGTTACCCTTTGGCCATGGATTCAGGTAGACACACGCCTGTAGCATATGGGAAAGTTGTTATACCTGACAAGTTAGAAACATATAAAGAACAAAAAAATAACTTGGACAACCCCTTTAACACTGAGGTTCACTTACTTTTTCTTCCTGCATTGTTAATATTTACTCAATGTGCTCAATACAAGACATAAACGGCAATGGATGTTATGCTTTGAGTCTGTATCACAATGCAGTTGCCTGAAACATCCTCATAAACCACAATTACTCCAAACCTCTTAAAATAAAATATATATATAGATTAGTTAATTAGTTACACTTCAGGAAAATTTCTTGTCATTTTCTGACTTTTTTTGTTGCTTTTAATTTCTTTTTAATCCCAGATATTTGGCTCATTACTTTCCTCTGGCGCGTGGGCCATGACAGCACAAAGGTGAGACTGGAATACTTCACCAATCTGTTACGTCTGGCAGGATCCGTCTTCTGCTGCACTTTGGACGCCAAAACATAAAATAATTTCCAATGTTTGCAGAATTTAATTAGAAGGTTACATTGGGCGATGGCACACGGGAGTCCTGCAGCTCAAACACATCTCCGTGCAGCTTTTCTAAAAAATATCGACATTATACCTTGTTCATCAGAAGCTTTGATTATTGTGAAGATTAGAATTTTGTGCTAGTTCCGGTTGTTTGTGAACCCCAAGATGTGGAGCCGAGGCATGTAAAAAGAATCCGTCAGCCCATCAGGCCAATAATTAACCTGTCTGAAGCAAGCACATGCAATGATGCTTATTTCAAAAGACGCTTTTGCAGCTGCTACCTGACACTATGCTGTCACAGTTTCATCTGCTGTGCCACGTCTCTTCTTACTGCACAGGTGGAATCCAATTTAGGCAAAGATGGTGATTGGACAACAATTCAAAGCTCCGGGGCATCAAATAAAGGAGGATAAAATGTAACTACAAGATATATCTGTAATCAGCGCACAGGGAAGAAAGATAAAGTATCTCTGGCTCTAAATGTCTCTTCTAGTAGTAACACAGAGGTCTCGAGGACTAACCACCACCTCAGAAGAGATCGAGGGTAAGAAGTCTTGTATCTCCTTCCACCGACTCCACATACACGCTCGGCACAGATGTCTCGCAATCACTGCTTGCCACTAGTGATGAGCGAATTTCATATTTCGAAGTTCGTTTTCGGTTCGGGTTGTGGTATAAGCTGAATTGCGTTATGGATTCGTTTACCACGGACCATAACGCGATTCCATGATGGAATGCATTTAGAGGAGAGGACTCCAGCATAACGGAAACCGGACGGATCCGTTATGCAGGCCATATACTTCTATTATGACGCAATGAATGCCTTTAGAGGCATTCCGTTATGCATTCCATCATGGAATTGCGTTATGGTCCGTGGTAACGGAATTCAGCTTATACCACAACCTGAACCGAAAACGAACTTCAAAATATGAAATTCGCTCATCCCTACTTGCCACTTCAGCGGTAGGAAGTTACTCCCAGCGGAGCTCAGGATAGATGTCCACTTGCTCCTAGATAATCACACCGTGCGGTGTTAGATCTTCTCCAGCAGGGAGTCACCAGGCGGAATAAGTAAGGAGATACAGACTGACAGGTACAGTGAAAATCATAGGTTTAATCCACACCTCCAAAGTAGAAAAGCATTTAAAAAACACTGTGCCTGACCCAGGAATTATTTATGGGGCTATCTCTGACTACATCTATCAGGGCTCTTCTACTGTTATTGGCTGAAGGTGTGACCTGGCTTTACTGTGTGGTATGTGACTAGCTTTTGAGGATTTGCTTGCATGTATGCAGCTTTATAATCCAAAAAAGTGTGAAAAACAGAATTTGTAAACTATTTGCAGAGCCCAAACTGTTACATGACAAACCATTAATGATGATCGAGCACCCAGGTGCTCGTATGCTCGGGTGCTCTGGCCAAGCACCCAGGGGTGCTCGAGTGCTCGGCCGAGCACCCGAGCATAATGGAAGTCTATGGGAGTAAACCAGGCACCCCCTGCTCGGAAGAGCGGGGGGTGCCTGGTTTAAAGGGGTCCCCCCCCAAAAAAAAAAACACAGACAGACACACACACAAAGACATACTTACCTTCCCTGGCAGCTCCCGACCTGCTCCAGCAGGAAAGACGGGGCGCAGAGTGGTAAGTTTAACCACAGCGCCACCTGCTGGAGGGAGGAGGGAGCTGCTGGGAAAAGTAAGTACAGATCCGTCATGAACTCCATTGAAAGTTAATGGGGACGGATCTGTTTATTATTGTGTCACACCAAACGGATCCGTCCCCATTGACTTGCATTGGGGTCATGACGGATCCGTCTTGGTGCAGGGAGGGGACTCGAGCATTGCGTAGTTCAGCCGAGCATGCTTGCTCAACACTACAAACCATGTTAATTTGGATCATGGATGAAACTTGCATTCTCTGGAGAGCCAGTAGCTGAGCTGTAGGTGGTGTCTGGTGCAATGTGTCAGCACCTGCCTTCCATTATTGTGATTTACGTTAACAGGAGTCCTCATCACTACGATCCTGGAATTCTCCTGCTCCTCTTGGCAGCTCCTATTTTCCATTCATTATTTTGGAGCCATCTCCGGGATAAAAGACCGAGCATTAAATCCCACAAAAAGAATTTAATTCTGTTCGTCTGAGCATCTAAAATGCATTTTTAATTCAGAAAAACAGTAAATTCCTTCCATTCTTCACAGCCGCCGTCCTGTGTTTATCCCTCACTTATTACATTGTATCTGGGTGAAGCTAATAAATAAAGTGAATTCCTATTTATAGTCAATATTAATAGTAATAATAATAGTAATGGCTGGCATCTCACATGTCACAGCTCAGGGTGTATCCTTTCTGTTGCAGCTCTCTCCCTATCACAGCTTAGTGGGTGTGTCCTTTCTGCTGCATATCTCTCCCTATCACAGCTTAGTGGCAGTGCCCTCTCTTATATAGATTTCCTCTTATCTCTGCCCAGCTCATGTGTCCTTTCTGTTGCAGCTCTCCCCCTATCACAGCTCAGTGGGTGTGTCCTTTCTGCTGCATATCTCTCCCTATCACAGCTTAGGGGCATAGGCGGTGTGTCCTTTTTGCCACAGCTGTCTACCTATCACAGCCCAGGGGATGTGTACATTCTGCTGCATCTCTTAAAACATTTTTGTAACAGAAAGTAAATTACAAAAGTAACTTTATGATGAATTATATTAAATAAAATTTAATGTTGGCACAACCCTTTTAAGCCCCATCTCTTTCCAAGGGACTAGAGATGAGCAAACCTTTTAAGATTCAGTTTGTCTGCCCCTCTAGGTTTCTGGGAAAGATATTCAAATTAGCTTTCCTAAGCCCATCTGATGCCAACAGAAGTTAGACATGATCATTTGCATATATTTTTCCCAGGAATCAAGTTGAGTGTTATCTAGCCTACAATAGCCATGGCATGGACTGGCCCACAGGGTTATTGGGGAATCTCCCAGAGGGCCCCTAGTCCCCCACCCCCTGCACAAATGGCACCTAGCACAGTAGAGTAACTGCAGAGTACAGCATCACAACCAGCGTATGTTCATATCAAAAACTAGTTTATAATCATAGATGCATTGGTTGGCTGAGATGACTTCTAGACAACGAGGCAGGCCAACCAGTAACCTTATTTCCTAGGGACCCTTTATACTTAATCACCTTGTAATGCTGCTGTCTGCTTCTGTGTGAATGGGTAATATTTGCATGTATCTATATAGTGGGCCCCAGAACAATTTTAGTGGTGGGCCCTAGGTATCCCAGACCAACACTGGTCATAACATATATTAACTGGTCTGCATACTAGAAATAGTACCCACCTAGAGGTTCCCCCCGAGGCCTTGAAACTAGAAATTCTGTTTCTATCTGCTTTGCTCTGGTAAAGGGCTTTTATCCTGAAAGAGCTAGTTGCAGATGTGAGGTTGGCTTAGCTATTTTTGTAGTTTCCCTACATAAGTATGTTATCCTGCCAATCAGCTGTGTGAAGACAATGTTGCCCTCCTCAGAGTGCTGTGTTCTCCTCGCTGTTTTACTGCTCGCGGTGCAGCACTAAGCTGGTGTACCTACAGCTCCCCTGTTCACTTTAATGGTAGGGCTCCTTCCTATTCACCTGAGGATGGCTCAGCTGAAAACCCATCTAAGAATGAGCAATTCTAATTTTACCATTTTGGGATAAAGTTCAGATGAGTCAGAGAGAGAGAGAAATCTCCAAAGTAACATTCAAGTGAAAGTGAGACACGAGAACTAGAACATCCCACAAAGCTCACACTTCTCTCGATGAAACATGCAGCTAGCGCTCTCTCTGGAATAACGAGAGAACCAGAATGTCTCAAGAGAAATGCCAGCCGCTGAGAAAGCGCCTCCAGACAACGCATATATATCATCAAAGAACACAGAGCAGCATACTGGGCTCTCTCTTTCTCTCTATCACTCTTCTATCATCTCTCTATCTCTCTTCTATCATCTTTCTATCTTCTATCATCTATCTCTCTTCTATTATGTCTCTATCTCTTTCTATCTCTATCTCTCTCGATCTCTATGATCTCTCTATCATCTCTCTATCTCTCTTCTATCATCGCTCTATCATCTATCTCTATCATCTCTCTATCTCTATCATCTCTATATCTCTATCATCTCTCTATGTCTATGATCTATCTATCTTCTATCATCTCTCTATCATCTCTCTATCTCTATCATCTCTCCATCTCTATCATCTCTCCATCTCTATATCTCTGTATCTCTATCATCTCTATCTCTATCATCTCTCTATCTCTGTCATCTCTCTCTATCATCTCTATATCCCCATCATCTCTCTATCTCTATGATCACTCTATCTCTATCATCTCTTTATCTCTCTATCTCTGTCATCTCTCTATCTCTGTAATCTATCTCTATCATCTCTATATCTCTCTATCTCTATCATCTCTCTATCATCTCTCTATCATCTCTCCATCTCTATGATCTCTTTAGCTCTCTTCTATCTTCTCTCTATCTCTATAATCTCTTTATCTCTCTTCTATCATCTCTCTATCTCTCTTCTATCATCTCTCTATCTCTATCTCTCTATCTCTATCATCTCTCTATCTCTCTTATATCATCTCTCTATCATCTCTATATCTCTGTCATCTCGTTATCTCTATCATTTCTCTATCTCTATCATCTCTCTATCTCTATCATCTCTATATCTCTATCATCTCTCTATGTCTATGATCTATCTATCTTCTATCATCTCTCTATCATCTCTCTATCTCTATCATCTCTCCATCTCTATCATCTCTCCATCTCTATATCTCTGTATCTCTATCATCTCTATCTCTATCATCTCTCTATCTCTGTCATCTCTCTCTATCATCTCTATATCCCCATCATCTCTCTATCTCTATGATCACTCTATCTCTATCATCTCTTTATCTCTCTATCTCTGTCATCTCTCTATCTCTGTAATCTATCTCTATCATCTCTATATCTCTCTATCTCTATCATCTCTCTATCTCTATCATCTCTCTATCATCTCTCCATCTCTATGATCTCTTTAGCTCTCTTCTATCTTCTCTCTATCTCTATAATCTCTTTATCTCTCTTCTATCATCTCTCTATCTCTCTTCTATCATCTCTCTATCTCTATCTATATCATCTCTCTATCATCTCTATATCTCTGTCATCTCGTTATCTCTATCATTTCTCTATCTCTGTCATCTCTCTATCTCTCTTATATCAACTCTCTCTCTCTATCATCTCTCTCTCTATCCCTCTCAATCTGTCTCTATCATCTCTCATTCGCCCAAATCACAAAAAATTGCTTTTGATTCACTCCAGACTTTTTGGGAAATTGTGAACAAATTCTGAACCAGTAGAATCGATGTATTATCCCTTTTAATATATGCACCGTGCTCACACATGACTATTTATTTATTATTAGATACCATTTATAAAATCTGACTCCTTCAGAGATAAACTGACCCAAGAAGACCAGATGGTTCTCCCCTGGACCCAGGTTCTGAAGGACGGGGCTCCTGAGGTCCACAAAGCTGACAGTGAATCACTTGCCGCTGAGGACCATGACACTGGGGAACTTTACAAAGGACCTGCTAATCCAGGGATCAGCAACCTTCGGCACTCCAGCTGCTGTGAAACTACAATTGGAGGACCAGTCCTGTCCTGCAACACATAGACCAAGCCATTGATGTGGTCGGACACTGTGCAATGCCTCATTTCCCCTGTGGTGGTGCTGCAGAAAAATTGAACACTTGCGGCCAGGTTTCCCTACAGCTGATCAGAGGATGTCCCAGCAGAGGGGAACATTGATGATCCCCTTTTCTTTCAAGGGGCCCTTTTAATAAGAAGTACCCCAAATTTATTTAAGGACACAGTTGTAGATAATTCAGAGGTTGCTAGTTATACATTATGCAAGGTGCATTAAAAAGTCAGGACCTGGGTTTTGCTCTTTATGGCAGATTTCATTGTTGAATGGTATGTGCACTTTTGCAACCTTGAGAAGAGGGAGTTATGGGAGTGACCCCCAAGACTGCACAGTAAACACGGAGACACATAGG
The DNA here is from genome assembly GCA_900303285.1 of Rhinella marina. Classification (NCBI taxonomy): domain Eukaryota; kingdom Metazoa; phylum Chordata; class Amphibia; order Anura; family Bufonidae; genus Rhinella; species Rhinella marina. The sequence continues at coordinate 65,877 of ONZH01000323.1, forward strand.
TCAGCATTGGGGCTGTAGACACAATACGGTAGCATATTTTGCTTTCTACTTCACTTTATATGCACTGGAGCAGTTAGTCAATGGTTGCAAAAGTATACACGCCCTTTAAAAGCAGTGAGGAAATCAGTCCGGATTTTTTTGGCTCATCCCCATAGACACCTAAGACATTTCCAATCCCTACAAATCATGCAGCGCCTCTCGCTCGGCTCCGGTGTCTTGTGAACCTGGGGGACCGCTCCGCTGGCTGCTGCTCTGACGTCTTCTAATATAAATTCCAGACGTTAAAGTCGGAGGCTCTTCTAGAGGTCTCGATTTGCTATAAGAAGTTGATCTGTTTTAGGTATCTCTTAATACACAACATCTGGATCTCTGGAACTGAGGTCTGAGCTCGAGAAGAGGGGACACGACGGGCGCTCATCATTCAGGGGGCTCCAGATGCTGCGTCACTTACAGGCTTTATCACACACATGCTTCCTCCTATGTGCTTTAGAGCTTATATGCTGCTCATCCTGATCCGTGAGCTGAATGCAAGAACTACAGTGAAGACTGACACACAGAGCTGTAGGAGAGAAGCAGCAGTGAGATGTCACTCTGATTTGTATCCCATGAAATGTATGTGGAAAGACAATCCCTAAGTATCTTGCTATAGCGGTGGGGGCTAATGTCGGAAGTTCTCACTTCAAGTCTGGAAACGTCTGATTTCTAATCATCTGGAAAATCTGATTGTCTGGAACATGTCATCAGACTGGCTGTAATATTACCCATGTTTATCACATTCCAAGTGCAAGTATGGCTTGGGCTACAGCACTGTACTATGTACTACAACCCCCTCTATCCTGGATGCCATTGGGAGTCATTCAGTGAGAACAGCTACTAGAGTTCAGATGTGTAATGCCTCATTTCTCCTGCGGGGGCACTGCCTGCAGATTTAATCACAGATTGCGGCTGATCACTGGGGGTCCTACTAGAAGCTCTGTGATAAGTTATCTCCTTTTTAACTAAAGGGAATTGTCCAAAGTGGAGAACTCCTTTTAGAAATGTTAAAGAGTAGCAGCTCTACTATGGACTTTGTGTTACAATTCGTTACTATTTTCAAGATCTCTGCTAACTGTAAGTGAGTGGGAGAGGAGATGTTAGGAGGATAAAGGATGAAGAGGAAGCTATAATTTATTATATCCAATTCTATTCTGCGAGGGGAGTGAAAAAGGAAGAAGGGAAGGTAGGAAAGATGGATGGGAGGATAATCACAAGATGCCGAGGATGTAGTTAACAAACCTTGCTTTGCTTGTTTCTATTTATCAAGGGGGGGGTACAAGAAGAAGTAAGGAGAAGGGGAAAGAGAGAAGAAGGGAAGGATGGAAAGAAGGAGGAAGAAACACAAGGATATAGGGAAAGAAAAATATAAGACTAGTGGGAGAAAATGGAGAAAGAAAGAAGGCATAGAGAAAGGGAGGGAAGGAATCAGGGTGGAAAGGAAGGAAGGAGGCAAGGAAGGAAGGAAGGAAGGAAGGAAGGAGGGAGGGAGGGAGGGAGGTATGGAGGGAGGGAAGGAAGGAATGGAGGGAGAAATAAAGGAAGGAGGAAAGGGAGAAGAGATGTGAGAAGAATAAAAGATGAAGAGGAAGCTCAAATTCTGAGCTGGAGGAGCTGAAAAGGAAAAGGTAGAAGGGAAGGTAGGAGAGGAAAGATGAGAATAAACACAAGATGATGAAGATGTATTTAATAAAGCTCACTTTGCTTGTTTCTATTTATCCATTACAAGCTGAGGGATATAAGAGAGAATAAGGAGAGATGGAAAGAGAGAAGAAAAGAAGGATGGAAAGAAGAAGAGAACATGAAGTAAAAAAGGGAGGAAAAGTGAGGTAGTAAGGAGGACAAAAGGAATGGGAGGATGGAAGAGAGAAAGGCAGAAAGGAAGGAAGTACCTGGAAGGAAAGGAACTGGGGAGGAAAGCGGGAAAGAGAAAGAAGAAAGAAAAAAGAAAGAAGAAAGAAGGCAGGAAGGAAGGAAGGAAGGAAGGAAGATATGAAGGCAGAGAGGAAGGGTGGAAGGAAGGAAGATATAAAGAAAGAGATGAAGGAACATCAGGGAAAAGGGGATGGAAGAGGGAGGAAAGAAAGTAAGTAAAAAGAAGTAAAAAAGGATGGAAGGGAGGGACATGTGGAGGGAAGGAAGGAAAGAATGGAGATAGGAGAGGAGGAAAAGGAAGGAAGAAAGGAAGGAAGGAGACACTGAGGGAGGAAAAAGGAATAACATTGGAAAGGTTAAGAGGATGAACCTGAAACTCCTCTTGATTCTAAGTGAGGGATGGAGAACTCAGGAAGGAAAGGAGACTAGAAGGTTTGAAAGATAAGATGAATGAAAAGAAAAGAAAAATAAGAAAGGAGGATCAAATTAAAGAAAGAAGGATAGGAAGAAATAAAGAAATAAATGGAAGGAAGAAGAGAAGAAAGTAGGGAAAATGTAGAAGGAATGGATGGAAAGAATTATGGAAGGAAGAAGGTAGAAAGGAGTTTGGACAATTATCAGATAAGTAGGATATAATTATCGGAGCTCTCGGTGCGTCGCCTTCCGTGTTGACAGCTGCTCCATAATTTTTTAAGACAGGACATTATGTTGCGCGGATCAGGGTTTATGAATATGTGTGTGACGCCTCGACCTGTTTGATCTCAGGATCTGTGGTTAGCAGGTTATGGCGTCTCAGGTATTTATCAGCTTACGGTTTGTACTGACATGAAAGAAACGTGTAAATGTTTTAGCTTTCTCTTAAAAAGGACATCTGGACGTCCGATCCCGTGTTGTGAAAGTAAACACATAACACAGCGACTTACGAGGCCAAACTTTGTATGTTTTGGATGCGAAATGAAGATTCTTTAAGCCGTTTGCTTTGATTCAGCGCAGACTATGATACCGAGGCTCGGGTCTATGCCAACCTACAGCAGCCAGGAGAGAAATGATGCCACCATTAGGGCAGAGGTGTAGCTAGGCCTTGCTGTACCCGGGGCAAGGATTCAGTACAGCGCAATTTCTTATTATACTAAAGCACACCTCTTTGTAAATGACCCTCAATATGTGCATCTGATAAAATCGATCACAGGGTACACGGCGGTACCACTACACCTCGTAATAAATTAAAAAAAACAACTAGCCCTACCGTATACAGGGTGTCGCTGGCGTGTGTGCGTGATGTCCGCTAAAACCGGAACCAGGTCGCTGTGGTGATGGAGCAAAAAGAATAATCACATAAACAGGGAATGTCAACTGTCCCTATAATCCTCAGCAGAGGGCGCTGTGCTGGTCCTGTAAGAACGAGCCATCCCAATGTATAACAGGGTAATCTAGGGTATTTCCCCTTAATGCTACCACACAGTACTAATACCAATGTTGTGCCCCCTCACTGCAGTAATGCCCACATTGTGCTCCCCCTCACTATAATAATGTCCACATTGTGCCCCCCTCATTGTAGCAATGCCCACATTGTGCCCCCTCACAGTAGTAATGCCCACATTATCCCACCTCACTGTAGTAAGGCCCACATTGTGCCCTCATCACAGTAGTACTGCCCACATTGTGCCCTCATCACAGTAGTACTGCCCACATTGTGCCCTCATCACAGTAGTAATGCCCTCATTGTGCTCCTATTACTGCAGTAATGCCCACATTGTGCCCCCTCACTACAGTAATGCCCATATTGTGCCCTCTGATTGTAGTAATGCCCACATTTTACCCCTTTCAATTGTGCCCCATCCAGCTCCATTAATGAAGTAAAGAAAAGCACACAAATTCTCACCTGTTTCCCTGATGATCTGATGCCATACACACACACACACATCTCAGCAGCGCAATGTGCGGCCTTCTGCGGAGTGCCGGAGATCAGCGGAGCAGTGAAGCAGGGAGTGGACAGCTCAGTGCTTCACCATGTAAATCAAGTAACTGGGCATCCTCTCAACCCTCTGTACCCGGGCAGATCAGGAGATTACTGCATACAGATATATACAGTCACCACTAGAGGGAGCTCAGTAGATTACTACATACAGATATATACAGCCACCACTAGAGGGAGCTCAGGAGATTACTGCATACAGATATATACAGCCACCACTAGAGGGAGCTCAGGAGATTACTACATACAGATATATACAGCTACCACTAGAGGGAGCTCAGGAGATTACTACATACAGATATATACAGCCACCACTAGAGGGAGCTCAGGAGATTACTACATACAGATATATACAGACACCACTAGAGGGAGCTCAGGTGATTACTGCATACAGATATATACAGCCACCACTAGAGGGAGCTTAGGAGATTACTACATACAGATATATACAGCCACCGCTAGAGGGAGCTCAGGAGATTACTACATACAGATATATACAGCCACCACTAGAAGGAGCTCAGGAGATTACTACATACAGATATATACAGCCACCACTAGAGGGAGCTCAGGAGATTACTACATACAGATATATACAGCCAGCACTAGAGGGAGCTCAGGAGATTACTACATACAGATATATACAGTCACCACTAGAGGGAGCTGAGGAGATTACTACATACAGATATATACAGCCACCACTAGAGGGAGCTCAGGAGATTATTACATACAGATATATACAGCCACCACTAGAGGGAGCTCAGGAGATTACTACATACAGATATATACATCCACCACTAGAGGGAGCTCAGGAGATTATTACATACAGATATATACAGCCACCACTAGAGGGAGCTCAGGAGATTACTACATACAGATATATACAGCCACCACTAGAGGGAGCTCAGGAGATTACTACATACAGATATATACAGCCACCACTAGAGGGAGCTCAGTAGATTGCTCTAGTGGCAGCTGCAAGGAAATCTATAGATTAGCTCCAAAAGGGTAAATACCCATTATATAAATTGATCTGCAGTGAGCGCCCCCTTGTGGTGACTGGATTTTATACTTGTATTACCCATTATTGTATAGAATTCAGTCGAGCTGCAACTGTCATGTAAATCCTCTGTCTAGTTTTAATGGTGGAAGTATTGGAGTTGTGACTAATCTCATCAATTTAATGCCTGTCATTTTTGGAATTCAAGACGTCTTGACTCGTTCTTGTTTTTCTCTGCTCTTAATGTTATTTTTCAGAGAAAAATAATCTGTCACGTGCGATGATGGCGGCTGAGGCTCAGCGTCACTGTCCTGCCCCCGTGCACTTGTAATTGAGAGGTCTGGGGATTCTGCGCCGCACGTCCTGTACTCTCCGCACTTCACTAAGACGTAACGGTAACAGCGAATGAACAGCGCAGTCAGCGCTCACCGCTCCCAGGCGATCACCGCCGCATCGTTTTCTGATACTGTGCGTCACAAGGCAGTATCAATCACACACTGTACCTGACACCGCACCGAGGACGGCACAGAACTGGGACATACAGTGTTATTACTGGATCTGACTTAAAGGGGCAATTACATTTAACCCCTTAATGACTCAATACTTTTTCACACATGGTTTACTTATCTAGCTCATTAATTTCTCTATCTATCTCCTATCTATCTATCTATCTATCTATCTATCTATCTATCTATCTATCTCCTATCTATCTATCTATCTATCTATCTATCTCATATCTATCTATCTATCTATCTCATATCTATCTATCTATCTATGTTTCCCCGAAAATAAGACCTATCCCGAAAATAATTCCTACTGCTATTTTGCCTTGTTTATGGAGTAGGCTTAAAATATAAGCCCTATCTACTAGTGTTGAGCGAGCATGCTCTGCCGAGTTCGTTCGAGCATTGTCATGCTCGGCACATCTTGGTGTTCAGCAGAACACCAGGAGTGCTCGAGCCAAATACTCGGGTCTCCTACTCTTTACTTTCTTAGATATTTATTTTTAAAATTTTACTTTATCCTACCTACTAATAGCTATGCCTATCCTCTATACTACCTACTAATAGCTATGCCTATCCTCTATACTACCTACTAATAGCTATGCCTATCCTCTATACTACCTACTAATAGCTATGCCTATCCTCTATACTACCTACTAATAGCTATGCCTATCCTCTATACTACCTACTAATAGCTATGCTATCCTATACTACTACTAATACTGCCTATCCTTACTACTAATAGCTATGCCTATCCTCTATACTACCTACTAATAGCTATGCCTATCCTCTATACTACCTACTAATAGCTATGCCTATCCTCTATACTACCTACTAATAGCTATGCCTATCCTCTATACTACCTACTAATAGCTATGCCTATCCTCTATACTACCTACTAATAGCTATGCCTATCCTCTATACTACCTACTAATAGCTATTCCTATCCTCTATACTACCTACTAATAGCTATGCCTTACCCCTACATTGCCTATCAATAGCTATATACAACACAAAGACAAATAACCAAAAACACAAAAGCTATATACCAAAAGCCGGCATGTACAACCAACTTATCCATAAGACAGGTATTACAGCCAGCAAACCTTACAATGGCAGCCGTGTGTACCATGAGACATTGCAAGACCAACTTTTTTTTTTGTGTTTTCATTCATTCTGACAAAACATAATCCTACAGAACAATTTCAATCATACACATTTACAATCCATACTTTGTTCTTTTTAAAGCCCTACTACAAAGTAGCAGGCTAGGTGATCGCCTCCCGTTGCCTGGGGACTAACCGCTCTCCCATAGCAGCAGCGATCCAGTCCTAGTTACTCACTGAGACCTTCACCCAAGGCCAAGGAGCTGGATCACCAGGCACCTCGCAGCCAAGGCCAAAGCAATACCGCCAGATACTACACTTGATCCTAGCCAAAAGGCTGAGAGGCCAGAACCATGAGACAAACCAGCCCTCTATCCAGAAGGACCTGAGAGCCAGTGAGTCTCAAAGTTGCTGGAGTTGAGTTGGATGGCTTGGGGGACCTCCGTGCCCAGCTCATTATCATTATGGTGACAAACACTTATTTTTATTTTTTTTTGGGTGCCACCTAACTCTTCTCTCACTGCTAAGGAGGGCTGCACAAAAATGTATAGTTTTCAAATTGTTCTAATATAATATTTAATAACCTTTATAAACTGTTAGTTATGTAAGCTCATTTACATAAACATAGACAGGCAGATTCTGCTAGTTTTGCATGTCTTTCTCATATGCCTGGGGGGGGGAGAGGGGGTTTCACAGCACAGAAAGTTATTGTATTGGCCAGTCAAGGCCTCTCTGCTGGTTGCGCTATTTAGGGGAAAGGGGGGGGGCTGGCGGCAAATGTGTAGTGCCAATATCTTATATTCGCACTGTAACAGCCTAGAAAGCAGTTTACAATTAAGTCCAGACCAGGCAGTGGCGGGCCACGGCGGCGTTCATTACTGGAGTGCCGCACCCGCACGTACGCCTTCCCGCGCTACCCGCTACTCTGTCACTCACTAAGATGCGCCGCCTACCTTGCTGTCTGTCCAATGTCTATCCTGAGCTGTGCCCCTGTGCTGAGACAGCAAAGCCCTGCCCTGCCCATCCCACCCTCTGAGGACGTGACTTCTCAAGCGCACAGTGTGATAGTTGTTCATTGAGCCAAAATAAGACCTACCCTGATAATAAGCGCTAACGCTTTTTTTGGAGAAAAAAAAAAAAAAAAGACCCTGTCTAATTTTCGGGGAAACACGGTATCTATCTATAATCTATCTATCTATCTATCTATCTATCTATCTATCTATCTATCTATCTATCTATTATCTATCTATCTAGAATTAGATAGAAGGCACTGGCATTCACTGTAATGCTGTAGCCATGTTGGCTACTGGCATTACACTGATTGGCTGGCCGGGAACGCGTCACCGGGTGCTATATAGGGGAGAGCTGCTGCAAGGAGGGACAGATAGTGTAGAGATAGGATTTGGCTAGGCAGGGATCGTTTTTCTGTTTAAAAGACCCAAAAGTCCTTTTAAGGGCTATTGCTTTATCTGGCTGCAACATCTAGTTTTTTGGGGGCAAAATTTGCGCACATTTGCCTGACCTTAACGCCACCTGTGCTGCATGTTCTGTATAATGTTTGTGCACCCTAAATACCTGACATTCAGTGTATTTTTTTATACCGCTAATTAAGGCGACATTCCCTGTGCTAAGTCTGCTGTATAACGTTTGCGCAAGGAGGGACAGATAGTGTAGGGATAGGATTTGGCTAGGCAGGTTTAGTTTTTATTTTCAAAAGACCCAAAAGTCCTTTTAAGGACTATTGTTTTATCTGGCTGCAACATCTAATATATTTTTGGCAAAATTTGCTCAAAATTGGCTGACAATAACACCACCTGCGCTACGTCTGCTGTATAACGTTTGTGCATCCTAAATAATTGTGACATTCAGTGTAATTTTTTTGCCGTTAGTGACGGTGATATTACCTGCGCTACGTCTGCTGTATAACGTTTGAACATTCTAATTACCTGTTACATTCAGTGTAATTTCCTAACAATTTGTCCTCTGAAATCGATTTTATCTTGGGTTTTGGGTGTATTCTTGTCATTCTGTAAAAGTAGTGTAATACTTGGACAACATCTTTAACAGCAGCGGCTTTGTAGTCCAAGATGCATCCCGACATCCTCCCCATGCTGTTCCCAAACCATTTCATTGGTGTTTCCATCATTTTCTCACCTTTCCCTATGAACCCGACACCCTCCCCTCTTCAGAGCATGGGGTGCCTGGTCATGTGCTCTGGTTCTCCTATTGACTTACATTGTGCTCGGGTGCTCTGTAGAGGACTCAAGCATCTCCAAGTGTTCTACCCGAGCACCCGAGCACTTTGGTGCTCGATCAGCACTGTTAATTAAGTCTTTCAATGTATTTCAATGGCTTTTGCCACAAGATGGCGCAAGATAGCACTGTGACCTGTGACCTGTGTCATCAGAATGATCAGGGTCATATTTAGCTTGGCTACGTTTGTATCTTTTTTTTTTTTTCTAAAGCAGAAATTTATATTATAGAGAGTAACGCAGATACGGCATGGAGTATCCCAATGTGAACTGTAACTTGTCCTCTATTCACTTTAGCCGCCCTGTGCAGCAGCACAATCAAAAAGCTAAGAAAACACAAGATGAATAAGTTATTTCTTAGGACAGTGGTTCTCAACTCCAGTCCTCGGGACCCCACTGCCAGTCTGGATTTAGGAATATCCCACAGAATGAATACCTGTGGTAAGTCCTGATGGATGGACGCTAATTATATCAGCTGGTCTAAACTAAGGAAATCCTGAAAACCTGACTGGCAGGTGGGTCCCGAGGACTGGAGTTGAGAACCACTGTCTTAGGAGAATGTGAACAACGCAAATGTTTCTGGATAACCCCCATCAGCCGGCTCATAAGCCACGAAATGTTAACTCCCAGCGCCCTCTGGTGGCCATTTATGTATGTGATTCTGAAATCTGGAAATTCTGTATACCGTGTGCTCTGTGATCATGACATTGAGCAACTTTACTTCAGGCCCCGTTCACATGACCATATTTTTGGTCCACATTTCTTGCGGGTTGCACATGGACCCATTCATTTCTATGACCGCATTTTTATATCCTCATCCATATGTCCATTCTGCAGTCCTGCAAACAAGATAGAACATGATCTATTCCATTTGGCGGACAAGAATAGGCATAGTTACAGTGGGTCCGCAAAAAACAATAAAAAAACAAAAACGATGTAACACATCACACGGCCATTATTCTCATTTTCTGCGGATCCTCATTTTGCAGACCTCAAAATACATACAGTCGTGTGAATGCATCCTGAAAGTCATGACAAATAATATAACTTTGCCTGGTTTTCCTTATTTTGTATTTTTTTATTATTACTTTTTGCTTTTTGCTTCTCCACATTTATGTTAATGAAAAGTTATACAACGTATCCAATAAGATTTCCTTATCAATCCTCATGGTTTTTAATCTCCGTTAGTTGCACTTTCATTGCTTCTTCTATGGGTTCACATGGAGATCACAGAGGTGCACCGTTCCGGCCCCTAATAGAACAGTCCTATCCTTGTCCGTAATGTGAACAATAACAGGACATGTTCTATTTTTTTTTTTGTGGAACATGATTACGGGGGCAGCCATCTTGCCTGAGCTGTTCTTTACAGCATTTAGAAAGAAGTAAGGAAATTGCTTTACGGCAGCCCCATGGTCCATAGACACAATGGGCAGGAGGGGACCCCACTGACTCCTATAGGAGAGTTTTCTGGGCATGCTCTGGGACCTGTGCAGAGGTCATTGTGGGAGGAAAAGATTTGACAGTCACCTATTGTGAATGGTGGATCCGGCCTTATCTATCCACAGAGGTAAAATCCTTTAAAAATATGTTAAACATAAAAACTTTATTTAAATAATAGGTCATTTTCCGACGACACATTCCCTTTAAAGGCTATGTACACCTTTGGAGTCAATTTTTTTTTTATGATTGCATTTAACTTATTTTTAGCAAAAAAAATTGGTCTTTATTAAAAATATTGAGCTGTTCAGTCAGAAAGGGTTAACTGTTTGTCTAGCTAGATGATTGGTACTTTCACTTTCCCTTTGTGCCGGTCATCTAATTACCCTTATTTGTAAACTACTGAGAGGTCATAAACACTTATTTAAGCCACATTCTTATCAGTAAGGTAAGGATTTAGCTTTAATTAGTGTTTATAAGGTCAGAGAGAAGAGATAAGGAGCCCGTCTGCTCCCCAGATGACGGAATTGAGAAAAAATCCACAGGCAGCTAGTAGAGCTTCTCAGCTCTGTACAGAAAAAAGGATTCCATATTGAAAAGGTGATTTTTAGGTCAAAATATGTGTAATGCAATAATAAAAAAATTGACCCAAAGGTGTGCATAGCCTTTAAGTTATACATTGATTAAACCTTGAACAGAACAATTTATGGTTCATTTATTGTTTCAAATAATAAATATAAAAAATATATATTATGTTACTAAAATGTAAGTAAAATCATCATATCTTTATAAAACTGTTTAATATAATAAAGCAATTCCATCCTGAATGCAGAGAAATAATCATAATCAAATCAGAAGCGAAAACTATAATCAATGGAAAATGCATTACCTCTTCATCAAATCCTAAATGGAGCCGCTGGTTTGACACCTGGAAGTGTCCGCTTGTTGGGATGAACTTATATTTCCACTGAGATATGTGGATATCAATAAAGCAGTGAATTGGCTCCTGTACCCCTAGAGCCCTGGGAGCTCAGCAGAGCTAGAAATACAGATAATAAGCTAACATTGATAAATGTGAGCCCCTGGGAGAAATCCAGGAAGAGACGGAGCAAATAGAGTGAAATGCAACAGAGGAGGAAGAAATATAGATGTATAAGGGCTCGTTCACATCACCGTTAGGGATTTCGTTCATTCAAAATTCGAAACGGAATCCCTAGGACGGACATCAAAACGGATACCTTTAAGAGGCATTCCGTTTTGATCCGTCATAATAGAAGCCTATGGGAAAGCATAACGGATCCGTCTGGTTTCCTGTCGACAGGACTTTGGTTTCCGTCCAGCATAACGGCATCCAGACGGATCCGTTATGCTTTCCCATAGGCTTCTATTATGACAGATCAAAATGGATTTAATTGGTTTTTCATAATTTTAACATTCCCAGTGGTCCAGGGTGGTGAAAAGGTTATTTATACACTCACCGGCCACTTTATTAGGTACACCATGCTAGTAACGGGTTGGACCCCCTTTTGCCTTCAGAACTGCCTCAATTCTTCGTGGCATAGATTCAACAAGGTGCTGGAAGCATTCCTCAGAGATTTTGGTCCATATTGACATGATGACATCACACAGTTGCCGCAGATTTGTCGGCTGCACATCCATGATGCAAATCTCCCGTTCCACCACATCCCAAAGATGCTCTATTGGATTGAGATCTGGTGACTGTGGAGGCCATTTGAGTACAGTGAACTCATTGTCATGTTCAAGAAACCAGTCTGAGATGATTCCAGCTTTATGACATGGTGCATTATCCTGCTGAAAGTAGCCATCAGATGTTGGGTACATTGTGGTCATAAAGGGATGGACATGGTCAGCAACAATACTCAGGTAGGCTGTGGCATTGCAACGATGCTCAATTGGTACCAAGGGGCCCAAAGAGTGCCAAGAAAATATTCCCCACACCATGACACCACCACCACCAGCTTGAACCGTTGATACAAGGCAGGATGGATCCATGCTTTCATGTTGTTGACGCCAAATTCTGACCCTACCATCCGAATGTCGCAGCAGAAATCGAGACTCATCAGACCAGGCAACGTTTTTCCAATCGTCTACTGTCCAATTTCGATGAGCTTGTGCAAATTGTAGCCTCAGTTTCCTGTTCTTAGCTGAAAGGAGTGGCACCCGGTGTGGTCTTCTGCTGCTGTAGCCCATCTGCCTCAAAGTTCGACGTACTGTGCGTTCAGAGATGCTCTTCTGCCTACCTTGGTTGTAACGGGTGGCTATTTGAGTCACTGTTGCCTTTCTATCAGCTCGAACCAGTCTGCCCATTCTCCTCTGACCTCTGGCATCAACAAGGCATTTCCGCCCACAGAACTGCCGCTCACCGGATGTTTTTTCTTTTTCGGACCATTCTCTGTAAACCCTAGAGATGGTTGTGCGTGAAAATCCCAGTAGATCAGCAGTTTCTGAAATACTCAGACCAGCCCTTCTGGCACCAACAACCATGCCACGTTCAAAGGCACTCAAATCACCTTTCTTCCCCATACTGATGCTCGGTTTAAACTGCAGGAGATTGTCTTGACCATGTCTACATGCCTAAATGCACTGAGTTGTCGCCATGTGATTGGCTGATTAGAAATTAAGTGTTAACGAGCAGTTGGACAGGTGTACCTAATAAAGTGGCCGGTGAGTGTAAATTCCTTATTGGTCTCAGACAATGAAGAAGTTTAGGACAGAGAAGGGTTTAATTGTATATTCCCTTGTAGTCTAGAATGGTGCAATTGTTGATTTCATATTCCTTGGTGGTCCGGGCAATGAAAAGGTCAAAAGTAAATTAAAATTGCTCCAGTATATCCCACTGTCAGGATCTTGAGGGCCATGGAGTTGGACAATTACCCAGTTCACCAACCCCTAAAGCTAGCCCTACCAAAAATATTCTCTAATACCACCCCTTTAAATATGGCGAGTTTTATGAAAATTCTGTATCCTAATTGGCTCGGCTCCATATCTACGGGTATCTGTGTGTTGCTTTTTACTTCATTGCGATCAGTTATTGGAATAATTCCAACACGGAAAATCCATCTAAGTTACAGATCCCGGGAGTCGGCCGTTCTCAGCTTGGGAAAGCGAGATAACTTTTACATCTTCCGGATCTGAAATCTGGAAATTTCCATTTTGTGGCCACTTTTATATTTCTTCTTTTAAGTGAAACTTTCTTCTTGAAACAAAATGTCTCCGTTATTTTTCATGTCTCTTCTTTGTTCTGATACGAGATTAATGAGAGATAGAAGATTTTTTTTTTTTTAGTCAGTAATAAAACCGGAGTTTATTTGAAGATTCTGCCTCCACAAGTTCAAACGCGGCTCTCGGCTTCTTAATATAAGTTGAGCCTCATCGTTTATAAAGAACATTTTCTATTTTTACATTGGAAGCTCAGGATTTTTTATTTTTTTTTTCACACCCTTCACCCGTATGGAGAATTTCTATACCTGTACCTAAAGGCAATAAAAAAAAATTAAATTGGACATGGCTTTCAGACAGATCACAGCAAATCATCCTCTCTCTGTGCTAACTGCATTGGCTCGCTGTCAAGCCAGGCATTGATTTTCAAATTGAACTGATGCGTTTCGCGGCTTGAAAGGATTTTGAACCTATTGGTATCTGACTGACGGCTAACTCTGTCTGTGCCAGGCTTCAAACTATTTAGGAAAGAAACACCTTAATTCAATAAATAAGTAAATATTTTAAAAAAATGAATTACGAAACAAAAAAAAACTACTCAATTTCTATATTTTTATATTGACTCAATTATGAAGTGCATGCAGTAATGCTAACACCTTTTTGCATTGCATTACCTTTACATGCCGGCTTTCTGTGCAGATAGGATCCTCCAAACTTCTGCTCTTCCTCCCCTCTCACAGCACAGACACATAGTGAAAGGGTTTCTGTCATCAGTTTGTACCCTATAAAACAGGTTGACATTTGCAATGTGCAAATGTCACCTGATGCCAAATATGTTAATTATATTATTCATACTGCCCCCGTTTTTGTGGAAATCATACTTTTATAATATGTAAATTAGCTCCCTAGGAGCAGGGGGGCGGTAACCCTGCTCCTAGAGTCGCCATTTCCCCACCTCTAATAACGCCACCTGTCTGTTGATTGACAGGGCCAGGCAGCTCACTCTGTCTGCTGCCAGCCCTGTCCGTGCCCGAAATCCCGCGCCTGCGCTGTGCGTCCTTCATTCGGAGCAGGCACCGTGCGTCCTTTATTCGGCGCAGGTGCAGTGAGAGCTGTCGGGAGCCCGGCAGCCTTTGGCTCTCACTGTGCCTGCGCCGAATGAAGGACGCACTGCGCGGGATCTTGGCACGGACAGGGCCAACAGCAGACAGAGAGAGCTGCCTGGCCCTGTCAATCAACAGACAGGAGGCGTTATTAGAGGTGGGGAAATGGTGACTCTAGGAGCAGGGTTACCGCCCCCTGCTCCTAGGGAGCTAATTTACATATTATAAAAGTATTATTTCCACAAAAACGGGGGCAGTATGAATAATATAATTAACATATTTGACAAATATAATAATATATAATATAATTAACACATTTGGCATATAGCAAATGTCAACCTGTTTTATAGGGTACAAACTTATGACAGAAGCTGCATCTGCATCCCCCTCCTCCACCTTCTCCCTGTCTACTGTATTACTCTAAATGGAGTTCTTGGTGGCTGAGGAGGTTTCTGAGTATTTATCGAGAGCTTTTCCCTAATTATTCATTTTACCAATTTATATCTAAACATGGGCATGTTTTGAAGAGCACTAAGGGTCACAAAGGTCCTCTTGTCCTACCCTTTGTGGGGACATGGAAATTCCCAAAAATGGAGGGGAACATATAGAGGAGCCAGTCCAATAAAGAGGGGTGTACGTATATAGGAGACACAAACGTTTAAAGGGGAGGTAGCAGGGGTGCACCTAGCCTAATGACTGGAGATAGAGGTCCTGCACACATTCACTCCGCCCGTGCTGGACCCTGTTACTCACCTGTCCTGGATTTAGCACTTAGGGCTGCACTGTCCAGATCTTCCATCTGGATATGCCCTATGTCCTGTACGTCAGGTTACTACACAAACCTGGCATGCTCTGGTGGAATGATGTCTTCTGAATATTTAGTAAGTTCAGTATCCTGTCCCTCTGTCTGTCCAACTACTGCATCAGCTCTGTTGCATCCTACTCCGCTACACTGGCCCTGCTTCTTCATCAGCTCTGCTGCACCTGCAGCGAGCCGGTGAGGAGCTGGAGCAAAGGATGGGGGTGGTAGATGTAGCTGTAGCTGTGGGCAAACTGCCTGATGGTAGTTCTGGGTTGCCCGTGGTGTGAATGCCCATGTGGGGGCCAGCATATAATGTTAAGGATTTCAGAGACTAGGCCAAATCAATCTAAAGTCTCTGTTTACTGTCTGCGCAATAGGAGTTGTAATACAGTGCCTTGCGAAAGTATTCGGCCCCCTGGAACTTTTCAACCTTTTGCCACATTTCAGGCTTCAAACAAAAAGATATAACATTTTACATTTTTGGTGAAGAATCAACAACAAGTGGTCACAATTGTGACGTGGAACGAAATTTATTGGATCATTTAAACTTTTTTGTAATAATAAAACTGAAAAGTGGGGCGTGCAAAATTATTAGTTCGTTATCAGTTCAGAAAACTCCCTTCAGAAGTTGATTGAGGATCTCTGAATGATCCAATGTTGTCCTAAATGACTGATGAAGAGAAATAGAATCCACCTGTGTGTAATCAAATCTCCGTATAAATGCACCTGCTCTGTGATAGTCTCAGGGTTCTGCATCATGAAGACCAAGGAACACACCAGGCAGGTCCCTGATACTGTTGTGGAGAAGGTTAAAGCCGGATTTGGATACCAAAAGATTTCCCAAGCTTTAAACATCCCAAGGAGCACTGTGCAAGCGTCATATTGAAATGGAAGGAGTATCAGACCACTGCAAATCTACCAAGACCCGGCCTTCCCTCTAAACTTTCATCTCAAACAAGGAGAAGACTGATCAGAGATGCAGCCAAGAGGCCCATGATCACTCTGGATGAACTGCAGAGATCTACAGCTGAGGTGGGAGAGTCTGTCCATAGGACAACAATCAGTCCAACACTTCACAAATCTGGCATTTATGGAAGAGTGGCAAGAAGAAAGCCATTTTTCAAAGATATCCATAAAAAGTCTGGTTTACAGTTTTGTAAGGTGGTGGAACAGCCTCCATTTTGTGAATGCACCTGTTCCTGTAATTATAATTCTTATTAGCTGACATTTCATTGTTTGCCACAAGATGTCACTGTTTACCACAGGAAAGACTATAGCTGCCCTGAGCAATGACAAAGAAACCCTGTTTGGCGGAGGTGGAGATTCAGACAGGAGGAGTGTGTGACAGCCATCTTGGCAGTGTGCTGCAGAGAGTCAGAGGAGAAGGAGCTACTCACTGAGCATTCTAGTGTGATCTACAAGTGAGACTATTCCCTAAGGGAGCAAGACTCTGCAAGGAGACCTGGAACAGAGACTGTTGCAGTGTTACAGACCAGAAGGGGAGAACTACCATCAGGAGCCCTGCTGAGAGGACAAGTGGAAGCATCAGGGAGACTGCGTGGTTGCCGGATGAGATCCTCTACCAGTCACTTCTGAAAGTTAAGGTACCCAACGGACCCGGGTCAGTGAAAGAACTGAGGCCCACTGTGCAGACACAGTGGGTAACCGTGCACGCACCGCATTATGTTATTGGCGCCAATTCAGTAGCTACTGTGCAAAATTGTTTGGTTAAGTTTGTAAGCGTTTGTGTTATACCACCGGCGCTCCTGAACCGCACTTACAGAATTGTTTGTGGAGATTAGGGTATTAAAAGGTACAGCTGCTGGGTTACGCTAACCTGCAGATAGGCAAAACTGTGGAGATGCCTGGGCGCACAATGATAGAGCACTGTGCTGTGTAACACAAGTGCCTCAGCCTCCAGCTGAGTGTATGTATATGTGCTTGGGGTATTTCCTTCCAACAAACAGTAAGTACTTAGTAAAATCTTGTTTTTGCCAATCTGAGTTGGAGTTTCCTTCCTTGTCCGTGACTTCGCTGTATCCTGGGGAGCCCACCCCAGTACACGTCTTACAGTGTGCCACAAGCCACCAGGGAGACACCAAACATGTGGAAGAAGGGGCTCTGGTGAGATGAAACCAAAATCAAACTTTTTGGAAACAATGCAAAACGATATGTTTGGCATAAAAGCAACACAGCTCATCCCCCTGAACACACCATCCCCACTGTCAGACATGGTGGGGGCAGCATCATGGTTTGGGCTTTTCATCAGCAGGGACAGGGAAGATGATGGATGGAGCCAAATACAGGACCATTCTGGATGAAAAGACCTGAGACTAGGACGGAGATTTATCTTCCAACAAGACAATGATCCCAAACAGAAAGCAAAATCTACAATGGAATGGTTCAAAAATAAAGGTCTCCAGGTCTTAGAATGGCCGAGTCACAGTCCAGACCTGAATCCAATGGAGAAGATGTGGAAAGAGCTGAAAACTGCTGTTCACAAACGTCTCCATCCAACCTCAAAGAGGAAGAATGGGCAAGAATTTCAGTCTCTAGATGTGTAAAACTGATAGAGACATCCCCCAAGAGACCGCAGCTGGAATCGCAGCAAAGTATTAATGCAAGGGGGCCGAATAATTTTGCATGCCCCACTTTTCAGTTTTATTATTACAAAAAAAGTTTAAATGATCCAATAAATTTTGTTCCGCTTCACAATTGTGACCCACTTGTTGTTGATTCTTCACCAAAAATATATTTTTATATCTTTTTGTTTAAAGCCTGAAATGTGGCAAAAGGTTGAAAAGTTCCAGGGGGCCGAATACTTTCGCAAGGCACTGTACATCAAGCAGTTATCTGTTCACAGTGCAAACTCCTCCCTGATGTCCAAACATGAGCAAGGCAGTTGCAATGGCCCTCTAGTTAATCCTTCTCTTGCTATAGACCCTGTTATTAGGATCTCTGGCTAGCAACTACAATCTGGCAACTGTGGCTGTAGTGTCCTCTAGTCTGGGGTGGATAGGGTGTCTTAATTTGTTTTCCTTCTGCAGCAGCAGGGTCTGGAAGGCTTTAAGCTGGGTTACCTTGCAGACTCTCTTTCTTGCTGCAGCCATGCATATCCTCCTCCTTTAGTTCTAGTATAGTCTTGGTACTGAAGTCTGGAGGAGAGGAGCCTGGAATCTACTGGAACTAGGGGGGTGGGCCCAGACCACACTCTAAACTCCAGAGAGGATTGGGCCAGGATTGCTAAAAATGAGTGTACAGTACATAGCATTAACATTACAAACACTACATAACAAACCAAACTTGGCAGATACCTCCAGGTCAGGAGAACTGCACATCCAATTCTGCTCTATTGGCCCAGCCACTCCATCAGCTCAGCTGTATTCAACTCTACTACACCAAATGTGCCTCAACTCTGCTTCATCATCTCATATCCACAGCTCAGCCTCCACTCACTAATACTACAACTCTGCTACACCAGGTGTTCTCTAACTCTGCTTCATCACTGTATATTCACAGCTCAGCATCAGTTTTACCACTCCATCTCTGCTGCAACCTTTCTGCTGCATCAGCGCCACATTTCCAGGCTACTCATACAGACCAGTGGTTTAGTGGATCTACCTTACCAGGTGAGCCATAACAGACCCAACCTCCACATGGGACCCAAGAGCCCGCACAATCACTTTGTTTTACTGCTCTGAAATAATAAGACTATATTTCTTGGTCTTGAAATGTGTAAGAAAAATAAATAAAATCATAATTAAAAAAAAAAATCTATGAAAAAAATGGTCCTTTTTGGATTCGGCTTCATACGTAAACAAATCATCTCCGAGCCTCAGTTCCTTTCACCGTCTTCTCGCTGTGTTTGTAGAATCTCCATATTCTTCTTTAATTATTTTTCATCAAATCTTTACCTTGTAAAATAAAAAAAGAAACATTTTATCTCTTCAGAACACGACTCTAGAAATTAGCCGGACTTCCTGGTGAGTTTGGAGGCGCTAAATGGGAAACATTTTTTTTTATTCCAGACAGTCTACAAAGCTCTTCATATACAAAAATACAAAATGAGTCACTACTGGGGGCACCTTTGATTGGACTCCACATGTTGCCGAGAGAAAAATATGATGTTTAATTAGAACTGTTTAAACCAAAGAGATCTCTTGGCTGCAATCTGAAGTCTGCACAATCCATCTATTAATATACTGGAGACGTGGCGCTACCTCAAAGACGCATCAGCACTTAGTTTGTCGTTTTAAACGAGCCTGGAGCTATTAAGAAGGCATGCTCCTCCATATGTTATTGGGAAGGAGCCGTTTTGTAGGTCACAGATGATCAGATGAACAAGCCTGCAAATAGCTTCCCTCAGTGCAAACTGCACCCGACGTTTCTCTTTTTATCTAAATTGTTGCAAAATCCTGTTCTGGTTAATTTCTTGTTAGATCTTTATGGTGGCCTAAGCTCTACTTTTCATATAGAGCGCTCTAAACTCATTGCTTCCCTTTCCACAGTCATAGAAGTCTGGCTGCAGAGAGCCAACACTAGAGGGAGCTCCGGAGCATAAAGGATACCTATTGTTTAAACTGGTTATCTGGGATTTAGATATTGATGGCTGACTTCCATCGCCCCCTCCTATCAGCTATTCGTAGAGGCCACGGCACTCCACGAGCCCTTAGGTCTCTTCTTAGGGCAGTGGCATCACTGTGCAGCAGTCATGTGGCTGAGGTGCGGCTCAGTTCCATTCACAGTCGCTATCTAATGGATGGCACTGTTCTTGGTAAGCTGTGAGGAGGCCATGGTGCTCACCAGAGCTCCGGTGAGCTTCTTCAAGCAGCTGATCAGCAGGGGTACCATGAGTCGGACCCTCGCCAATCTGATTTTGATGACTTATGCTGAGGATAGGCCATCAATATCAAAATCCCAGACCACCCTTTTAAATATAGAGGTTGTGGTAACATGTCAGGTGCTGGTGTGGAGGAACTAGGTGTGGCAACTCCACTAAATGCAAGATGTAGAATTGCACAGCCCCTGCACCCCTTTGGATCCCACCACAAAAGTGCCACCCCTTACCAGAGATTCATGGTTAGGTGTGATAGCCATATAGCCATTACTCACTCAACAACATATTTACAAGGTGAGGAAAATACATAGATTGCAACCGCACACCGCTACCAGATAAAGCACAAAATGCCATAGTGATAGAGTATTCCAAAGCTCATGCTATGCTTGTTTGATAAATCAGAGACTCTTGGCAAATATATTTTGTACAAAATTATCTGAGCTCATTCACCGAATCGTCAAGGTGTTCTCTGCAGAATGGGAACCTAACACTATATCCTACCTGTTACGTGCCAGTCTTGGCTTCCATACAATCAGGGGGTGTGCGGTTGCAATCTATGTATTTTCCTTTGACATGTTTTTGGCCATAGCAACCAGCACCTGCACTCTGGGATATGCTCACTGAAATTTCTCTTTTTATTTACAAGGTGAACCAAAACAATCAATGGTAGCCTCTTTACAACAGGCAGTGGTCATGGAACACCTATGCCAATTAACCAGTTTAGCTTTTGGGCTAAACCTCAGGGTATTCACCCTTTAAGCCCTATACAGGGATCTAAACTTTGCTGCAGTTGAGATGAGACTATTCCAATAAGTAACAGCCTGGTGGTTTCTCTGAGTCCAGATCCTTGTACAGGGCTTAAAAGGTGAAGACCAGGCAGGTCACTTAGATAATGCTCTTAGGAGACCCAAATCTGTTCAAGAGACACAACAGATGCAGAGATCTACTTTGTAACAGATATGCTATTACTTTAGGAGATGAGGATACCCCTTTAACTTCTCCTTTCACAGACACCATATTCTGATTTGACCTTACTCTCTACTGAAATCCTCATTTCATATAGTGTCGAATGGTGCTGTTGTGGATCCTTGTCCTTCTACCATGTAACTTTCAATTTAAAACCTCCCACTGGTCCCCATTCCCCCCTCCTCAGATCATGACCTAGTCTCTGTCCTCCCTAGCATGATCACATTAATGGACAGGTTACTGCCCCCACAAGATCAGCACACTCTTTTCCTGAAATACTCTGTGCTGCTGAGGACCCTGGTCCTTCTTCTATGTAGCCTTGAGCAGTGCACCATTACCCTGCCCGGGTTGGAGGTTCTGCCCCTCCCACACATCATCTGATTGGCTGAAGGTTGCTCTATCCCTGCCCACAAGGTACAAGCAGCAGGGAAAAGGATATTGAAGAGGAGTCCGGGTCAGATCTGCCTAATATAAGTAATTAAATATTCATCAGAACAGACTAGTGTGTTGATAAGAAGTCTCTGGATTTGGATGATGAAGTGGAGCTGAAACGCAGCAGATTCCTTTAGCTGTGACCGTGAATCTTTTATCTAGAACTCCCATTGATGATTCTTTGGAGTTTTATCAGAGCTTTACCTACAAGCCGACTCCTTCACTATCTATTAATCTCCGCTGTAAAATATTTAATTTTATGCTTTAGCAGAGCATTAAAATATGGAAAACATATGTCTTCTCTACACTTCACTGGAGCCACTTGTAACGTATTCCGCTGGGGGCCCTGGCACTTCTCTGTAATTCCCTAAAGAAAGCCGAGCAGAACCAATGAAACAAAAACCAATTCAGACCGAATTTTGCAGCATTATGTAGTAGACGGGGCAATCGGGGACGTCTGGCATAATGCGTGTAAAATGATGGACTTCATTTTTTCTTAAATTTGAGAGCAAAAAAAATGCAGTTCACAGAATAGTGAGAAATGAATATTATCAGAGGCTCAGACTGGAGCTCGGGGAGCATGGTGCAAATGCTTTATCTGGGGCCATATGGCATTCAGCTGCATGTGATGAGGTCACGCTCCATGGGATATATACACCACAGTATAGGGAGAGAACGTATGCATTAGCACGGTGACCTCATTAAGTCCTTGGCAGCTATATATATAGTAGTGAAGTCCCACCAGAGTTTAAAGGGGTATTCCCATCTTAGACAATGGGGGCATATCTCTAGGATATGCCCCCATTGTTTGATAGGTGTGGGTCTCAGTGCTGGGACCCGCACCTATAACGAGAACGGAGCGGGGGAACTTCGCGCCTGGAGGACCCCGGGTTTCCTGGGGTCTAGCCACCACCAGATGCAGCTCCCCGCTGCTCCCATAGAAATGAATAGGAGCGCAGCGCACATGCACGGCCACCGCTCCCATTCATTTCTATGTAGCCGACAGAAATAGCTGAGCTGAAATAGCATGCACAGTGCGCCCTCCATTCATTTCCCCGCTCCATTCTCGATCTAGGCATATTCCCCCATTGTCTGAGATGGGAATAACCCTTTAACTGTTACCTCTGCCCCTGTATCTATACTGTCAGAAATGGGGTTCGGACTGTTATAGGTCTTCTACCTAGACAAGGAATGGATTCTTGTGGTGCACCAAGCTCAGAAGATCAAAATAACTGATTTGAAATATATATATATTAGAGATGAGCAAATCATTCAAAAAATTATTTGCCGAACTTTTCCTAAAATTCGCATATTCTACAAATAGATTCGTTGTATTTGCGTACAAAATATACGTTATTATGTGCTATTAGCGAACATTCGCTCACTAATAACGAACGTTCATTTACAAAATGTACGCAACTTCTTAGAAGACGTACGCATGAGCGTACAAATAGCTTACGAATCTCAGCGTACTATTGTCTAAGTGATTACGTAATACGCAGGCACGTACGAGGAGAGGCCGCGGCGTGCACTCCTCAGAGGCGGAGCGAATATTCGAGACATATATATGGTAAAGTGCAAATACATTATTATAGGTATAATATAAACATTTTAAATATCACCTACCTAGTCTGCTCACGGACACGTTTAAGTCTCTTTTCTTCTGACGCTTGTCATAGAACTGGAGCAGAGTCCCAAACTCAGTCGCAATTTGTAATCCACATAGGTAAAATTGTAATCCAAATGGTTAAAAAAAAGCAGCAAAGGTTCCTTAAAAAACCCTCTTTCAAGGGGCTCCCCAAATATCCTGAAAAGGGGGAAAAAGGGATGAGGCGCACGAATACGCAACTTAATTTACGAAGTTGCCTCATCATCCTCCAGCGTTGGAGAAAGGGGCGGAACTACCAGGGAGGAGTCTGCATCGCTGAATTGAATTCGTACGCAACAACGTATAGAGTAAATAAATTATACGTAGAATAGCGTATAATTTAGCGGACAAACTATGTAGCGAATGCGTACAAAAGCGAAGCGGATTACCTAATATTCGGATTCGCTTTGCAGCTGAAAAATCCCAAGATTCGATACGAATCTACGAAGCGGCGAATAGATTCGCTCATCTCTAATATATATATATATATATATATATATATATATATATATAGTCCGTCCTAGTAGCATGTCTCACAAACTACAGCCCTTCTTACTCGGACCTGACACCCATAATGTGGTGGTCACCATCTTGCTGGAAAAACTCAGGGAACGTGCCAGCTTCAGTGCATAAAGAGGGAAACACATCATCATGTAGCAGTTGAATGGCCCCCAAGGTCTCCCGATCTGCCCCCCTTAGACTTTTATCTTTGGGGCCATCAGAAGGCAATTGTCTATGCTGTGAAGATACGAGATGTGTAGCACCTGAAACTACGGATACTGGAAGCCTGTGCTAGCATTTCTTCTGTGGTGTTGCTATCAGTGTGTGAAGAGTAGGAGAAGAGGGTTGCATTGACAATCCAACACAATGGGCAGCACTTTGTACACATTTTATAAGTGGTCAGAAACTTGTAAATAACTCATGAAAGAATAAAGTTACGTTAAAACCAAGCACACCATTGTTTTTCTTCTGAAATTCTCAATAAGTTTGATGTGTCACATGACCCTCTTCCCATTGAAAAAACTAAAGTTGGATCCAAAATGACCAACTTCAAAATGGTCGCCATGGTCACCACCCATCTTGAAAAGTTTTTCCCCTCCCATATACTAATGTGCCACAAACAGGAAGTTAATATCACCAACCATTCCCATTTTATTTAGGTGTATCCATATAAATGGCCCACCCTGTACAATATAGTACCTAGATTCATAATACCATATAGCGAGCAAATAAATACTGCCATATGATGCCATCTGATTAGTCCATATGGTGCCAAGATCAATAATGTCATGCAGTGATGATGTGAACATTTCTAATGCCTCCCATACACACAGTAACCGTATGAATGGTATAATATAGTGCCTAGATTAATAGTACCATATAGTGCTCAAATGAAGGTTTCCACACAGTTTCTGATGTTCTGAAAGTCCACATAAAATGTGCATGTTCTGTCTTACGGTTTCTTTTATTGTCATATAACGGTGACATGTTGTATACTGCAGCGCTGTGCAAATAATGTAATTTCTCACACTATTTCCAGAATGTTTCTGGAGCATAAGAAGAAGTCTGAGCACCTGGAAATCCATAAGTAGATGGATAGAACATACAGACCCCATGTAGATGTGGCCCTCGGCTCAAACTCAGGGTCCTACTGATACAAGGGAACAGTCCTAACCACTGAGCCACGGTGCAGTCCAGCAAAGGTGCCGCTTCCTTAGACATTTCTCATGAAATTGCTATCCCTGTGATTTATGGTTGTCACCAAACATTCCACCATTGATACAAATGTTGCTTATTTTTGGCCTAATCTGATGACTAACTCCAACACTAATTCACCAACTCAAACAGTTCCCCATTTTTAGCCCATTTGGTGATGGGAGTCGCATCACTTTGGTTCTGCCGGAATAAGATCAATCCTCTCTGTGCCGTCCTATAGCGACCGGATCACACATCGGTTGAAGAACCAGGTGGTAAAATACACCGGTCTCTTGTCATCTCCAACTATAAAGTTAAAGCTAGAAAGTTCTCAGATGATAAAGTCAGCGATAATAAATATGATTTGATTACTAAACTGTCAGGATGAAGAATGACTTCAAATATGTACAAAAAAGTCAAATAATTCCAGATGGGTTTGTGATCGCAGCATGGTTCCTGTTAATTTATTTTACCATCTGTTGCTGCATATTGGCATTGAGAAGCGTCTCTATTGACAGAATGACTATTTTTTAATCAGTCTCTTACACATTTCTTCTTTTCTCTGATTAAACTTTCTGCGTTTTGACAACTTATTCATTTGCGTTCAACGTTAATTTATTACTCAAAATTTTCCGGCGTCCGATCCAGGTATCTGTAAATGGATGTTGTCTTCTAGAGAACGTTCTCCAGGAGGTTTATCAGGAATCTTTGGGAGGAAATAAAACTGCCATATAGATTCTAGCTTCCACCTTCCTTCATCCCATCTCCATCTTTACCAGCCGGTCTCTGAATCAGTCATACAATCATACAGTGATTGTATCATACAATGGAAAATATCTCGAGAGGTCAAAGCCTGAGTCCAGGAGGCTCCGTTGCCGTCTACCATAGGTGCAACAATATGACTAATGATAATCATCGGGTTTACTTTATATCTC
Organism: Rhinella marina; assembly: GCA_900303285.1. Lineage (NCBI taxonomy): Eukaryota > Metazoa > Chordata > Amphibia > Anura > Bufonidae > Rhinella > Rhinella marina. Next base: position 91,653 of record ONZH01000323.1, read on the forward strand.
GAGGATTTTGGATGCAGTTTGCAAAAAATAAAAATTCCAATAGAAACTACTAGTGTTGAGCAAACCAAAGTTCATGAAGTGGAATTCAATCCGAATTCTAGGGAAAATTCGATTTGCTGCGAAGCCGAATTTCCTTGTGCTTCATGGTAACAAATCATTTTTCCCTAAAACAAAAACAAATAATACTCACCCCATCCATTTCTATGGTCATCATGGTCATCTTGATTGAAAATCCTGCACAAAATCTTATGTGTGGTGACGTATGATGTCACCACAACCGCCAGTGTGACGACATAATCAGGCAACCTGCAAGATTTCAAGCTGGATCTTCAAGCAAGATGGCCGCAGCGGGCTTTTCGTGATCAAATGGATAAAGTGAGAATTTTTAATTTTCTTTTTTAACAGATTAACCCCTGACAGCTCTCAATGGTCATCTCAGATGCCGCGATCAGTGACGAACGCGTCATCAGAGAGGTTGGGCACAATCGCCATTCCCCAGTGATTTGCCACAAATCGAATTTCTTTGAGAAATTTGGCGAAACAGTGAAATGGAAGTTTTGAGAACTTTGCTTGTCTCTAGAAACTGCAGTTTTATTGTAGTAAGTGGTGAACAATTGACTGATTTATTGATTCCGGTTAGGGATGAGCAAACCCGTGGAAGTTCGGGTTTGCCGGGTTCAGCCGAACTTTAGGTCAAAGTTCGGGTTTACAGTCATGGCCAAAAGTTTTGAGAATGACACAAATCTTCTATTCTCACATGATCTGCTGCCCTCTGGTTTTTATGTGTGTTTGTCAGATGTTTTTATCACATACAGAAATATAATTGCAATCATATTATGAGTAACAAAAGCTTATATTGACAGTTAGAATGAGTTAATGCAGCAAGTCAATATTTGCAGTGTTGACCCTTCTTCAGGACCTCTGCAATTCTTCCTGGCATGCTCTCAATCAACTTCTGGACCAAATCCTGACTGATAGCAGTCCATTCTTGCACAATCAATGCTTGCATTTTGTCAGAATTTGTAGGTTTTTGTTTGTCCACCCGTCTCTTGATGATTGACCACAAGTTCTCAATGGGATTAAGATCTGGGGAGTTTCCAGGCCATGGACCCAAATTCTCTCTGTTTTGTTCCCTGAGCCATTTAGTTATCACCTTTGCTTTATGGCAACGTGCTCCATCATGCTGGAAAAGGCATTGTTGATCGCCAAACTGCTCTTGGACGGTTGGGAGAAGTTGCTCTCGGAGGACATTCTGGTACCATTCTTTATTCATGGCTGTGTTTTTAGGCAAGACTGTGAGAGAGCCGATTCCCTTGGCTGAGAAGCAACCCCACACATGAATGGTTTCAGGATGCTTTACAGTTGGCATGAGACAAGACTGGTGGTAGCGCTCACCTCGTCTTCTCCGAATAAGCTGTTTTCCAGATGTCCCAAACAATCGAAAAGGGGATTCATCAGAGAAAATGACTTTCCCCCAGTCCTCAGCAGTCCACTCCCTGTACCTTTTGCAGAATATCAGTCTGTCCCTGATGTTTTTTCTGGAGAGAAGTGGCTTCTTTGCTGCCCTCCTTGAGACCAGGCCTTGCTCCAAGAGTCTCCGCCTCACAGTGCGTGCAGATGCACTCACACCTGCCTGCTGCCATTCCTGAGCAAGCTCTGCACTGCTGGTAGCCCGATCCCGCAGCTGAAACACTTTTAAGAGACGGTCCTGGCGCTTGCTGGTCTTTCTTGGGTGCCCTGGAGCCTTTTTGGCAACAATGGAACCTCTCTCCTTGAAGTTCTTGATGATGCGATAGATTGTTGACTGAGGTGCAATCTTTCTAGCTGCGATACTCTTCCCTGTTAGGCCATTTTTGTGCAGTGCAATGATGACTGCACGTGTTTCTTTAGAGATAACCATGGTTAACAGAAGAGAAACAATGATGCCAAGCACCAGCCTCCTTTTAAAGTGTCCAGTGGTGTCATTCTTACTTAATCATGACAGATTGATCTCCAGCCCTGTCCTCATCAACACCCACACCTGTGTTAATGGAGCAATCACTGAAACGATGTTAGCTGGTCCTTTTAAGGCAGGGCTGCAATGATGTTGAAATGTGTTTTGGGGGATAAAGTTCATTTTCTAGGCAAATATTGACTTTGCAAGTAATTGCTGTTAAGCTGATCACTCTTTATAACATTCTGGAGTATATGCAAATTGCCATTATAAAAACTGAAGCAGTAGACTTTGTAAAAATTAATATTTGTATCATTCTCAAAACTTTTGGCCATGACTGTAGGCCTCGAACTTGACCCGAACTTCACCCTTCGAACTGAACCCAGACGCCATTAAAGTCAATAGGGACCTGAACTTCACTTTATTTTCCATTATAACATGGTTATAATGGAAAATAATAGCATTCTTAAGACAGAATGCTAAAGAATATGGCCATTGAGGGGTTAAAAATAATAAAAACCCTCACCTCATCCACTTGATCGCACAGCCGGTATCCTCTTCTTTCTCCTTGCTGCAGGACCTGCAAAAGGACCTGCGATGACATCACCGCTCGCACCACGTGGTAAGCGCGGTGACTAGAGATGAGCTTTGTATGAATCTTTATACACTAACACTACGTATGCATCTGTTAATGTGTACGCTAATGCTACGCTTCTCATAATTTGTACGCTAATGCGTACGTATTCAGTTAAGTAGAGTACTTGTACTGTATGTTTATTATTTGTGCGGGCCTAGCATCGTGCGTGCATATGACGTAATCGCTAGACAATAATACGCTAAAGCTCAGGCGTACGTATTCGAGGGAATGTTCACAGCTCTAGCGGTGATGTCATCCCAGGTCCTTTTGCAGGTCCTACAGAAAGAAGGACTGAGCAATCAAGTGGATGAGGTGAGTTTTTTTTTAAATTATTTTAACCCCTGAATGGCCATTTTATTTAGCATTTTGTCTTAAAGAGGCTCTGTCACCAGAATCAACTCTATTAAACCAGACATACTGCCTGGTAGGGCTCATCATGCTGATTAAAACTTCTTTCTTTTGTCTGTATGATAAACAGCTACAGGGAAATCTGCATTTTTATTCATACGTAAATGACCAATCGGAGCACCAAGAGGCGGAGCTAAATCATCTGAGCACTGCTATGTAACACCCCATGTGCTCTGCATGTTATGCCCTCAGTCTGAACCTGTCAATCAAGGTGAGGGGGGCGTGTGCAGAACACAGGGGGGTGTTCATAGCAGTGCTCAGATGATTCAGCTCCGCCTCTTGGTGCTCCGATTGCTCATTTACATATGAATAAAATGCAGATTTCCCTGTAGCTGTTTATCATACAGACAAAAGAAAGAAGTTTTAATCAGCATGATGAACCCTACCAGGCAGTAGGTCTGGTTTAATAGGGTTGATGCTGATGACAGAGCCTCTTTAAGAATGTTATTATTTTTTGTTATAACCATGTTATATCACTCGAACACCGAACTCGAACCTGAACTTTGGTAAAAAAGTCTGGGTTCGGGTCCGGGTACTCAAACTCGCAAAGTGTGGTACAAACCAGAACTTTACAGTTCAGGTTCGCTCAACTCTAATTCAGGTTCATTCAGGGTCATATAACACATTACAGTCATGTTTCCTTTAAACTTTAACAATGAAGCTTGTTTTTCTTCCCTTTCATTAAAGTTCTCTCTGGATGCTTCTCTTGGTGTGAAGTTCACTCTGAAATAGCTAAGGAATTACGTTTACAATAATGCTGTGAATATAACAAATGTTTTAGCAAAAGAAATGATTAATTTTCAACAACAGCTCTAAATAAAAGGTGTTTTCTTCCTTTGGTAAAATTAACACAAGAAACTGTTACTGTAAGAAGATTATTCGCAAAGTTGAAAAGTTGAAGGAGAGGAAATGAAAAGTACAACCTGGTGTAGGAGTTACAGAGGAAACAGTGGAGGATCGGCGAATATAAGAGCAAAGAAAATCGTGATACGTACATTGTTATACTAGCAGAAACAAACACAATGTAACAGCACTCTGCAAACACAGATAATACAGTAAATACAATAGTGCCATACTCAATAAGAAAATGTAATAATGCTGATGCTACTTTATAGATAATGTTAAGTAAATCAAAGGAAAATGAATTGACTTCAGGAAAAATCTGATTCGCCATGAAGCTGAATTTCCTGGCGCTTTGTGGTAATGAACCAATTTTTCTTGAAACAGCAGTAAAAAACAAAAAAATACATTTTCACCTCATCCGTTTGCTTGTGGAGAGGCCTTCATGGCCATGTCGGTTTCCATGTCCTAGAAAAGTCATCAAGATGCAGAGAGAGGAGGAGATATTCTCATCAATATTAGATGATGTGGAAAAGGAGGAAAAGCAGATGGCAGAAGAAGGGCTCCCACCTGTGGGACAGGAGAGAGCTGGGGTTGGAGAAGTGGGTATGTCAGAGCTAATTAATATAAAGGGGCTCATTTATCAAACTGGTGTCAAGTAGAACTGGCTTAGTTGCCCATAGCAACCAATCAGATTCCACCTTTTCATTCTTAGCTCCTTTGGAAAATAAAAGTTGAAATCGGTTTGGTTACTATGGGCAACTAAGCCAGTTCTACATGACACCAGATAAATATCCCCCATAATTCATATTGTATTGCTTCTGCGCTTACATCCAATCCAGTTTGAGGAAAGCAGGTTTTCTCCCTTCCACTTCACTACAGCAGGAGGATAACCCCCATCCTCCTGGCTGCTGTGGCGTCACTGAGCGCACATCGCCAATAGCATTGTTTCTATATGATAACATTTAATTATCCAGATGCTGCAGGCGTGAGTGTCAGTAATAAAGTGAGCGCACATCTCTTTACTGCTGGTGAGACCCTCAGAGCGGCGCGGGGATGGCTTCTTATACATTGCAGATCTTCAACCACCAGATGCTTCCCAAACCTCTGTAATATGGAATGTCTGCTTATAAGGTAAACGAGGGGGCGGTAAATTAACTGAACGCATCCATCAGCTAATGAGAAGATGCTGTAATCAGGATCCTTACAGGATAATTAATCATTAGGAGTAATGTGCGTTACATTTCTGTAGTATATATATCCCTCCTGGGGGGAGCTCCAAACAGTGCCGAGGGGGTGACATTCACTGAAGCCATCATTCAGGCACCCGCCGGAAGCTGTCAGATCCCTCTTTAACCATTTCCAAAACCTAGCTTCTACTCCAGTCGCATCCAAAGCTGCATTCGCCAAGAATTAATTTGCTCCCGTTTTTGAATACGGTACATTTTTTCCTGTATTTTGCAACATGTATCGTTTTTTTGTTTTTCCTGTTTGGCATTTTTCCAGCTGATACACTTGTTGTTACATTGTGTCTAACCTCCTCCCTCCCCATCTGACTTTTCTGTACTTTCATACGTAGGAAGGGAACACTAGCATGATGAAATCACTTTGAAGATTCTGTGATGTCATCACTCCTTTATAAGCCATAGCAGTCTATGACTTCTGGTTGTATTGGGGCGTGGGTGTTGCACATGGGCAGTGGGGGACTGTTACAGATTTTGGAATGGGACCAACCGGCTTTGGGGGTCCGATGTGCCCTGCTGTTCCTTTCAAAGTCTATCAGACTTAGTATATCGCTCAGCTAGTTCTGGCAGTGTGCATAGTAGACTGCTGCTCCATTCATATGTGACACATGAGACCCTCCTTCCAATGATTGGTGGGGGTCCCAGAGGTCGGACCCCCTCATTCTGGGACAATACCCTTTGATCCCTATATAGACAATGGCACTTTCCCATTAGCTTCTTCTGCCTATTGTTATAAAGTCCTGACTCCTGGGCAGACTGCATCACGCCACACTCTTACACTTCTGGCATAAGTATCTATCATCCTCCTCTTTAAAGCCCCGGCCGCAGCGCACATGGCGGTGTGTTGCTAGATTAACTACGTAATGGCCGCATGTCTTTAAATAAAACAAGATCAGAGGAATTAGAAAGCAACCAATAAATAAATAAGGCTTTTAATGTATTCTGTATGGAGCAAGAGCGGCTGTGGAGAGCACTTACATTAGAGGCAGCCTTACTCCGAGAGACAGCCACTTCATCTGGTTTAATCATCGTAAACTTTCATTCAGAAACAAATCATGCTTTTAAAAATCCATTATCAGAACTGTGTTCATGGGAGAAAAAAAAATCGGAAAGAAAGAGAGAGCGAGAGAGAGTTGTCATCATCAGACATGAAGGGAATTAAAACCCAATAAATTAAAACCCAGGATCCCTCAGCTAAATTTGCACATTGAGGCACCAGACATGTAAAGGGCACCTAATATTACAGTTTTCCAAAATAATCCATCTGCAATAGAAAAAAGGAAGATGGGGGAGAGGAGGGAGGTGCAGCTGCATTCTTAGTATAAATGTTCACGAAGCCCCTCAGCCACCAAAAATCCAACTACAGTAATATGGGAAATAGAAGCTAAGTAAGAGGGAGAGGAGGGAGGTGCAGCTGCAGTCTCTGTATAAATGTTCACAAACCCCTTTGCCCACAGAAAATCCACCTGTAATAATAAAAAAAAGGCTGGAGGGAGAGGAGGGAGGTGCAGCTGAAGTCTCTATATAAATGTTTAAAGGGAACCTGTCACCTCCTTTAGGCAAATTAAACTGTAAACATTACCTTAATGTACAGACCAGTGTGATTCAAATGAAGTTCCTGATACTGAGAACTGCCTGGTGAAACTGTAGTAAATTGAACTTTTATTCCTCCTGCGCGCACTTTTCCGAGTCATCTTGAAGTCAAGGGGGCAGCGGCCTCCTTGCTTCGAGTCAAGAAAGCCACTCCCCACTTCCCAGTGATAGACAGTTTGCCTGGGTGCCGGGGATCGCGCAAATCTAGCGCATGCGCGTTGCGCGATTTCTGACTGTGCGATCCCGGCCCCGGCTCTTCAGTTTGCCGGCGCTTCTCCTGTCTCTGCGCATGCGCTGCATTACAAAGCGAGCGCGCTTGCGAGAGCGCGCCCGCCGTCCCCGCACGCAAGGGGTCACAGAAGCGCCGGCAAACTGAAGAGCCGGGGCCGGGATCGCACAGTCAGAAATCGTGCAACGCGCATGCGCTAGATTTGCGCGATCCCTGGCACCCAGGCAAACTGTCTATCACTGGGAAGTGGGGAGTGGCTTTCTTGACTCGAAGCAAGGAGGCCGCTGCCCCCTTGACTTCAAGATGACTCGGAAAAGTGCGCGCAGGAGGAATAAAAGTTCAATTTACTACAGTTTCACCAGGCAGTTCTCAGTATCAGGAACTTCATTTGAATCACACTGGTCTGTACATTAAGGTAATGTTTACAGTTTAATTTGCCTAAAGGAGGTGACAGGTTCCCTTTAAAAAGTCCCCATTATCAAAAATCCATCTGCAGTAATACAAGAAACTGAAGATAAATAGGAGGGAGAGGAGGGAGGTGCAGCCGCAGTCTCACTATAATAGTTCACAAAGCCCCTCAGTCACCAAAAATCCATCTGCAGTAATATGGGAAATATAAGATAAATAAGAGGGAGAGGAGGGAGGTGAAACTGAAGTCTCTATATAAATGTTCACAAAGCCTCCATCACCATCTGCAGTAATACAAGAAACTGAAGATAAGTAAGAGGGAGATGAGGGAGGTGCAGCTGACGTCTCTATATAAATGTTCACCAAGCCTCTTTTTTTTGTAATGTGTAGGGAAAGTGATATTGACCATTTTTTGTAATATATATTAATTACTGAAATCATACATTTCTATTAGAAAAATAGCCTAAAGTGACCCATTTTGTGCCTTAGCAACGCTCCACACTGACTGCTGCTGCCCTAACTGCCCCTCTTTACGTGTATATGAATATTTATATAATTTTTAAAAATAATAATTTCAATAATTGAAATTATTAAATTCTAACAACTTTTGACCTATCAGCTGTTGTGCACCCCTAAAGTTTCTCATCTCCCAATATCTGAATTTCGATAATTCCATTTTGCAAGTGACTTTTTATAAAATAACGGAACCCCCACCTCTCCCTCCCCGCCCAGTGCAGTCGCTATATACTGTATATAGGTTGTGTATACACTGATCACCTCTGGGATCCCCACCAATCAGAAAAATGGGGTCCCCTGATATCTGTCCACCAATCTACACAGCAGAGAAGATGTGAATGGAGGGAACATGTGCGGTGAAGACTCCCGTTGAAGGTGCAATTGAAGATCCACAGCAGAAATCTGGGGTCAATTTTGGATTTCTGCCACCGATTTATCAAACCCCTGAGAAGTCTCTCTAGCTTAATTGTTCTCTATTTCTACCAAAAATTTAATTGGAGAGATCAGGTCGGATTGGAGTCAGGTCGGGGGTGAGTCCTTAAGGTGGGATATGGACTCCCACCAATTATCCTGACTACAGGGGCTGCAGAGGTTGCTGTACAGATGAACTGTGGAGCTTGAACTGCTCCATAAGATCCCTCAGAACCATAAATGATGGGATCAGCATACCTCCCAACTTTGTAAAGGGGCAAAGAGGGACACATTGTGCGGCGTGACAAATTGTTTCTGCACTAGGCCACACTCCAAACTCCACCCACTAGACACCTAATCCCACCCAGTCCCCATACTGCTCCAAATAGTAAATATTCTCCAGTTAATATGCCTACCTGTGCCCCCAGTAATATGCTCTGTTATGTGCCCCAGTAATATGACCAGCTGTGCCCCCAGTAATATGCCCTGTTATGTGCCCCCAGTAATATGCCCTGTTATATGCCAATGATGCCCCCAAGGAATATGCCCAGTTATGTGCCCCCAGTAATATGACCAGCTGTGCCCCCAGTAATATTCTCACAATGTGCCCCCTTGTAATATGCCCACATTGTGCCCCACTGTAAAATGGCCACATTGTGCCCCCTTGTGATATGCCCACATTGTGCCCCCCAGTAATATGTTGTGCCCCCAGTAATTAGTCCACAGTGTGCCCCTCACAGAAAGTTAAAAAAATAAAAAAAACATTTAATTACCTTCTTCCTGGCAGCAGCATCCCCACCAGGACATCGGCTTCTCTAGTCTGGAGGGGGCGGAGCCAAGGCTGACTGTCGGCCGGCCCCGCCTCCCTCCAAGACCAGAAGTATGGAGAGCTGCAGGGGGGACAGAAGATATAACAGGCAGCTGTCTCTGCGTGCTATGGACACAGAGACAGATGCCAGAAATCGGGACCTAGCTAATCCGGGACTGTCCCACTGGATCTGGGATGATTGGGAGGCATGGCATGGGGCCATTACAGATTTTGGATCATAGCCCCGGGAGCTTGCAGTTCTTCCCCTCGGTTCTTAACTTGTAGGTGGATTAGAAGACAGATGCTCTGGCCTTAAGGCATTTCAGGTAAATATTTGAAGGATTTTACTATTCATTGTGAAGTGTTAACAGAAGAAATTATGTTCCCACGTTCTCTTTTTCATCATTTCTCGAATGAACGTGTTGCACGCAGATGTTTTAAGTGTTAAGTAAAGGAAGTCGGGCTCTTCACACGGTCGTCACACAATGTCCTGAAGTTTAGCACTTATTACAGAGCAAACAAAACATGAAGGAGTGGAGCATTCGAGGTAAAAGCAATGGAATCCTTCACATCTAAGGGATCAGCCCCAATAATTAGGCGCTTCTTAATGGGGGTCAGCGGCAGATTGATTATCTTCACGCTAATACAGCATTTACAGGTAGAAGGGACTCTGTACATGATATACTCTCACACTGACATCCAGATTATTAAAGTGCAGGATTTCAGAGGTCACAGCCTTGACCGCACCCTGTAATTGGCCAATTAATGAGCTGAGATCCAAATTAAAGCAGAAATTAGAATTAATTTTTAATGCAAAGATTAGTTCAGCGACCTCCGACCTGTGGTTCTTCAGCTGCTGCAAAACTACGAAAGCACTAGGAACATTTACCATAGACAGCGCATCTCAGAATGTGACCCATGTCCCTATACAGTCTGACTGGACAGCGCCAGAATGTACTGGGACACCACCAGAGCTGATGACACCCAAATGGACCTTTATTGCAGACTGCAGGCAATTCTTTCATAACTTCAAGTAGGAATAACAGAACAATGGTACAAAATGGAGTCATACGAACAGACGCTCCAGAAAGTTTATGACATAGTAGATACTAAGAGCAAACACGTTATCAAAAGAGTCATTAAGAGCTGCATGCGCCCTGCATTTCTATTGAGCAGCTCCAGGGCCAATGTGCATGCATAGAAATCTATGGAGCTGTAGAGCGATAGCCGGGAGGAGGAGAGCTGCAGTATCCTCGCTGAACACCGGCTACCAGATTGATTAAAAAAAGATTTCAGAATGCAAAATCATGCATCAAGATCACAGCAGTGACTATAAACCCCGACAACTAGGGATGAGCAAATCCATGGAAGTTCAGGTGAACTTGACCCAAACTTCACCCCGAACCCAGACCCCATTAAAGTCAATGGGGACCCAAACTTCACTTTATTATTTTCCATTATAACATGGTTCTTAAGACAGAATGCTAAATAAAATGGTCATTCAGGGGTTAAAAATAATTCAAAAAAACCTCACTTCATCCACTTGATCATGCAGCCGGTATCCTCTTCTATCTTCTTTCTACAGGACCTGCGATAACGTCACCGCGCTCACCACTTTTCCTATCTCATAGTTTTTATATCCAGTTTTATTACTTTATATGCAATCTCGTCATAACTTCAGCGGAACCTCCGCCAGCTCAGGGGTTTATTAAGACTGACGTCTAAAATGCTGGTCTTAATAAATCCCTAAGCTGGTGGAGGATCCACCCCTACATAACTTCAGCGGATCCTCCTCCAGTTCTAAATGTAGGACAGCTTCCTAGCTGTCTTACATTTAGATCTCTTTCTTGGTAAATGAGATGGGCCTGCTGACCCTTCCCCACCCATGCCCACAATTTTAATTTTCTGGCGTGAGTGGTCAGAAGTCGCAGACTGTGGCACAACTAACTGTTGCGCTGCAATCTGCACTAGGCGTATTTCAGCATCATAAATGTTATTTGTGGGTCTGGAGAGATCGATGTAGTCTGCACTAGCATTCGGCCAGCAGATATCTCGTCAGTATGGCCGGCCTCAGTTTGCACTGTGTAAGCTCTAGCCAAGATCAGTAAATCTGCCACATAAAGAAGGTGATAAGCAGCTGCCTATTGGGAGACTTAGACTGACAATCAAGCTGTCTTCATAGATTATCAGTTGATCCATATATTTATACCGCAATCATATAGGACGAGCCTGTACAGTATGTGCTCTCCTCTTGTCTGCTCTTTCAATGCTTCATCCATACTCTGAGGAGAAAGAGATACAGTGCCTTGCGAAAGTATTCGGCCCCCTGGAACTTTTCAACCTTTTGCCACATTTCAGGCTTCAAACAAAAAGATATAACATTTTACATTTTTGGTGAAGAATCAACAACAAGTGGTCACAATTGTGAAGTGGAAGGAAATTTATTGGATCATTTAAACTTTTTTTGTAATAATAAAACTGAAAAGTGGGGCGTGCAAAATTATTCGTCCCATTTCCTTTCACTCCAGAAGTTGATCTCTGATCTCTGAATGATCCAATGTCGTCCTAAATGACTGATGAAGAGAAATAGGATCCACCTGTGTGTAATCAAGTCTCGGTATAAATGCACCTGCTCTGTGATAGTCTCAGGGTTCTGCATCATGAAGACCAAGGAACATACCAGGCAGGTCCTGATACTGTTGGGGAGAAGTTTAAAGCCGGATTGGGCACTGCAAGGCACTGTATAAATGAGCTCTTCCCATTACTCCAATACATCAGACTCTCCCTCAACATCCAAACCTTCAAAACGAACCTGAAGACCTTCTCTACAAGAAAGTCTACATCCTACAGAAACCCTACGGCCACCTCACGACCATCTGAGCAGCTTCTACCCTCTCCCATTGTCTCCTCCCCCATTCCCCTGTAAATTGTAAGCCCTTATGGGCAGGATCCTCTTCCCATTATACTAGGCTGTCACTGACCTCATGTACTGTGTTTTCACCTAATTTTACAAAACTGTGACTAAACTTTATTATTTGCAGACGTCATCAACATGCTGTCACATGGCATAAAGGTTTTTGATAGCAGGCATCTAAATAGCATCGTATTAATGGATTGGTTACATAGTCTAAAAGAAGACACAAGTCCATCAAGTTCAACCTTGTCTGGCCGAACACAAAAAAGCATGCTGGAATTGCAATTTTCTAGAACGAAGGTCTTAACGAAACAAAAATTGCAGAGAAAGTCAGTGTTAGTCCGGGGTCTGTAAGCCAGATAGGTAAGAAACTGGTAGCCAGTGAATCATTGTCAGACAGATGTTCTGGAAGGGCCACGACCATCATGGATCTGGAGCTGTGATAGGTTTCAGAACTGTTCAAGGATGTCCTCTGGTTTCTGGGTTTCAAGTTCTCCCTTAATAGAGAATAGATCATCAAGTTGAAGGACATAAAAGTTGGATTCAGATGAGGCTGAGGAGCAGAAGATATAACTGAAGAGCCAAGTATGGAAAGAAGACAGTATGTATTTCTTTGACAATTGAAGTCTATGATAGCGTCAACCATGTTGTAACCCTACACAATGCCTTCAAGAAAATGGTTACAATTACTGTATGTCATAAAAAGGGAGTTACAAAGTATTGTCCTACTTATTCATCCTCTCCACTGAGGATACTACCAAAAACAGGACTGGAGGAACTCAAATAAGGAATGAACATTGCAGAGGAACCTTCAATATGGGCTGAGGCCATAGAAGTAATAACTTCTACCTATAGCAGGAAACAAAGGACTGGTCATGAATAAATCAGACTGGAACTTCTGATTGCAAGCTTGAAGGACCTAGAAGAGATCTTCTTGTGTTTTTACACAGACATCAACATTGTCCATGCTTTGGTATCTTCTGTGGCTCTATATGGATGTATTCAATGAAAGAAGAGAAGAACGGAAGCCTTTGATCTTACTGAAATCAAGATGAACCCTCTACTTGAGCCTCAAATGATCCAGCTGAAGACTTGACAAGACTTATGATGGAGCTGATTATGAGAAGATTCAATTCATTGGAAGGGACCAGGATGTTTGTGAGAATTTAGGACAAGACAGAACAAGATGGAGAATCGCTGAAATAATGGATCTTCTATGGACAATGCTGAGGTCATAAAAGTAACAACTTCTGCCTACAGGGGGAAACAAAGGATCGGTCGTAAAATCAGGCTGGAACTTTTTATTGTGAGCTTGAAGGACCTAGAAAAGAAACTCCACAGCTTCTACAAAGACATGTATCAGCATTACCCATGCTTTAGTATCTTCCGTGGCTCTTTATGGATGTGGTCAATGAAGGAAGAAAAGTATTGAAGCCTTTGCTCTTACTGAAATCAAGATGAAGCATCTCCTTGAGTCCAACCGAAGCCTCAAGTTATATGGAACTTAATATGAAAAGATTAAGCTCATTGTAAAGGATTAGGATGAAATGGAAGAGGATGACGGCAACAAGATGGATGGGGACAGTCACTGAAATAATGGATCTTGTACCATTCAGAAACCTGAAGACCAGAACAGGAGCCAGAACAACCAATAGATGTATCGTAACTGGTGTCAAGTATCATAACCAACTTGGTGGCCAACGTGACACTGGTTTCTTACTACAGCCAACAACTCTTAAAAGTCACATCCAAGTTTTTCACCTCCTTTCTGCAGATGTAGCAGAGCTGAGGGTGTCATTGTATACTGCATGAGTTATATCTGCAAAAGCAGCTCTTCTACATCTCTACCAGCAGTGCTCCACTCTCAACCCATTGTCAAGTCATCAGGAATTTTTATTGGCTCACCCAGATTACTTCTCAGTCATTGTATCTGGAAACAATAGAACCAAGAAAGTAAAATTTTCCTAAAACAATAAGTAGTCGGAGAGCTCCTTTAAATCTCAGCTCAGTAATAGACTTCTAATGATGCTGAGAATTGAGGAGTAACACGTTGTGGATGTTTTCTATCTGTTTCATTACATTTTTTTACAGTTTTATGGCACAATATCTGTAATTACAACACACAGAGCTACATGAAGATTACACCGCACATCATCCTCCTCATCCAATTTCATTCCAGATTATTAGTAAAATGCAACTTTCACATACCCAATTTCAGATGCGGCTGAGCACATCTTATTATAACGCACTGACGCCTTCATGTTATACAGGCTTTGTAAACCGGTGGAAGAGAAGGTACTGCAGCCATAGCTGAAGCATGGCTTACACTGAATAATGATGTGTTACACCCTAGGTTCTCAACCAGCGGTACGTGTTTCCTAGGGAGTACATGTCATGTCTCTAGGGTCGGACTTGTCAACTCCCCTGAAATGTATGGGCGGCTCCAGGAAGGAAATGTTGCTGAAGCCATGGAGCTGGGAGCTGCATCATTAGGCTGAGGTATTGTGTGGGGGCTGCATTAAGAACATTTAGGGGCATCGTTTCTATGTGAAGGGTCTGCACCTGAGATCTGAACAGGAGGATGGGGGTCTGATCTAATGTCTGAATTGAAAGAAGTCTTTGTATAGATCTTCATAGATGGGTGGTGTCTTAAAGATGGGTGGTCTGGTCTAGATAATGTATAGAATGGTGTCTAGGGTATATATGGATTTTTTTAAATCACGGGTCTTTATAGCTGGGTGGACTACTCTGGGATCTGTATAGATGGAGGGTCTGGTCTGGGATCTGTATAGATGGAGGGTCCGGTCTGGGATCTGTATAGATGGGGGGTCTGGTCTGGGATCTGTATAGATGAAGGGTCTGGTCTGGGATCTGTATAGATGGGGGGTCTGGTCTGGGATCTGTATAGATGAAGGGTCTGGTCTGGGATCTGTATCTGGTCTGGGATCTGTATAGATGGGGGGTCTGGTCTGGGATCTGTATAGATGGGGGGTCTGGTCTGGGATCTGTATAGATGAAGGGTCTGGTCTGGGATCTGTATAGATGGGGGGTCTGGTCTGGGATCTGTATAGATGGGGGGTCTGGTCTGGGATCTGTATAGATGGAGGGTGTGGTCTGGGATCTGTATAGATGAAGGGGGTCTGGTCTGGGATCTGTATAGATGGGGGGTCTGGTCTGGGATCTGTATAGATGATGAAGGGTCTGGTCTGGGATCTGTATAGATGGGGGGTCTGGTCTGGGATCTGTATAGATGAAGGGTCTGGTCTGGGATCTGTATAGATGGGGGGTCTGGTCTGGATCTGTATAGATGAAGGGTCTGGTCTGGGATCTGTATAGATGGGGGGTCTGGTCTGGGATCTGTATAGATGGGGGTCTGGTCTGGGATCTGTATAGATGGGGGGTCTGGTCTGGGATCTGTAAGATGGGGAGTCTGGTCTGGATCTGTATAGATGGAGGGTGTGGTCTGGGATCTGTATAGATGAAGGGTCTGGTCTGGGATCTGTATAGATGGGGGGTCTGGTCTGGGATCTGTATAGATGAAGGGTCTGGTCTGGGATCTGTATAGATGAGGAGTCTGGTCTGGGATCTGTATAGATGGAGGGTCTGGTCTGGGATCTGTATAGATGGGGGGTCTGGTCTGGGATCTGTATAGATGGTGGGTCTGGTCTTGGATCTGTATAGATGGAGGGTCTGGTCTGGGATCTGTATAGATGGAGGGTCTGGTCTGGGATCTGTATAGATGGGGGGTTTGGTCTGGGATCTGTAATAGAATGGGGGGTCTGGTCTGGGGATCTGTATAGATGGTGGGTCTGGTCTGGGATCTGTATAGATGGAGGGTCTGGTCTGGGATCTGTATAGATGGAGGGTCTAGTCTGGGATCTGTATAGATAAAGAGTCTGGTCTGGGATCTGTATAGATGAAGGGTCTGGTCTGGGATCTGTATAGATGAAGGGTCTGGTCTGGGATCTGTATTGATGGTGGGTCTGGTCTGGGATCTGTATAGATGGGGGGGTCTGGTCTGGGATCTGTATAGATGGTGGGTCTGGTCTGGGATCTGTATAGATGGAGGGTCTGGTCTGGGATCTGTATAGATGGAGGGTCTAGTCTGGGATCTGTATAGATAAAGAGTCTGGTCTGGGATCTGTATAGATGAAGGGTCTGGTCTGGGATCTGTATTGATGGGGGGTCTGGTCTGGGATCTGTATAGATAAAGGGTCTGGTCTGGGATTTGTATAGATGGGGGGTCTGGGATCTGTATAGATGAAGGGTCTGGTCTGGGATCTGTATAGATGAAGGGTCTGGTCTGGGATCTGTATAGATAAAGGGTCTGGTCTGGGATCTGTATAGATGAGGAGTCTGGTCTGGGATCTGTATAGATGAATGGTCTGGTCTGGGATCTGTATAGATAAAGGGTCTGGTCTGGGATCTGTATAGATAAAGGGTCTGGTCTGGGATCTGTATAGATGAGGAGTCTGGTCTGGGATCTGTATAGATGGAGGGTCTGGTCTGGGATCTGTATAGATGGGGGGTCTGGTCTGGGATCTGTATAGATGGGGGGTCTGGTCTGGGATCTGTATAGATAGTGGGTCTGGGTCTGGGATCTGTATAGATGGAGGGTCTGGTCTGGGATCTTATAGATGGAGGGTCTGGTCTTGGATCTGTATAGATGAAGAGTCTGGTCTGGGATCTGTATAGATGAAGGGTCTGGTCTGGATCTGTATAGATGGAGTGTCTGGTCTGGGATCTGTATAGATGGAGGGTCTGGTCTGGGATCAGTATAGATGGAGGGTCTGGTCTGGGATCTGTATAGATGGAGTGTCTGGTCTGGGATCTGTAATAGATGAAGGGTCTGCGTCTGGGATCTGTATAGATGCAGGGTCTGGTCTGGGATCTGTATAGATGGAGGGTCTGGTCTGGTATCTCTATAGATGGTGGGTCTGGTCTGGGATTCTGTAATAGATGAAGGGTCTGGCTGGGATCTATAGATGGAGGGCGGCTGGATCTGTATAGATGGAGGGTCTGGTCTGGTTCTCTATATAGATGGGGTCTGGTCTGGGATCTTGTATAGATGGTCTGGTATAGATCTGTATAGATGATAGGTCTGGGTCTGGTTCTGGGATCTGTATAGATCTGGTCTGGATCTGTATAGATGAAGTCTGGTCTGGTCTGGGATCTGTATAGATGAAGGGTCTGGGGTCTGGTCTGGGATCTCTATAGATGGTGGGTCTGGTCTGGGATCCTGTATAGATGAAGGGTCTGTCTGGGATCTGTATAGATGAAGGTCTGGTCTGGGATCTGTATAGATGAAGGAGGGTCTGGTCTGGGATCTGTATAGATGAAGGGTCTGGTCTGGGATCTGTATAGATGGAGGGTCTGGTCTGGGATCTGGTCTGGCATCTGTATAGATGGAGGGTCTGGTCTGAGGTATAGATGGAAGGGTCTGGTCTGGGATCTGTATAGATGGAGGGTCTGGTCTGAGGATGTCTGGTCTGGGATCTGTCTGATATGATGGTGGGTCTGAGGATCTGTATAGATGGAGGGTCTGGTCTGGGATCTGTATAGATGAAGGGTCTGGTCTGGGATTTGTATAGCTGGAGGGTCTGGTCTGGGATCTGTATAGATGGAGGGTCTGGTCTGGGATCTGTATAGATGGAGGGTCTTGTCTAGGGTTTGTATAGATGGGGTCTGTTCTTGGGTCTGTACGGAGGTTTGTATAGATCAGGATGGTTTTGTCTGGCCTTTCATGTAACCTGTTTGAATGTGGGTGGGGGTGTTATGCTACATAATATATTCATCTTTCTTCCTCACCTTAATTCTGTTTTGTTTCCTTTACTCTCATATTTCCATGTACTACAGCTCATGGTTCATGAATAAAATGACAGAGCCAAACTAAAGACACATACATAGCTAAAGCACCATGGGAGTGAATGGGTGGGTGACAAACACCACCATGGCACAGTGTCAGGGAACCATAGGAGAGACTATTATTTTAAAGAAAGAGGTCGTCTGAGGGTCATTTCCTGATTTTAAGGGGAAATACGCTAAATTCATTAAAAGAAAAACTGGCAACAATAGACATGTATTTCTCATACAGAATGAGTTGGTTGGTTACAGACCAAAACATATTTTGATTGCAGTTGGCATGGCAGGATCGGCATCAATATGTCCCGATGAATAGGATGCCATCTGGTCACCATTTTTAAATCACATATCACCTCCTGTGCCATTCTTCTAGCGCTGATCTGACAAAACACGGCGGCGCAGGGACGTCTGCCTAATCCAATATGCTCCTGACATTTATCTAGCATCAGGAAAAATCTCTGTAAAGTGGAGTCGACATCGGCACAGAGAAATGTGAACAAAGATGGTGGGGCAGAAGGAAAGGGAGCATCCAACGAGAAATATTTCTCTCTAGGAAACTTTGGGGACTAGTGAGGGTGCTATATCTTCTATATACATGCACTCGGGGTCGGACTAGCCCATGAGTACTAGAAGATCCGCTGCCTGTCCCTAACAGATCTGCAGTCTGTCCCTAGAAGATCTGCTGCCTGTCCCTAGAAGATCCGCTGTCTGTCCCTAGAAGATCCACTGCCTGTACCTAGAAGATCTGTTGTCTGTCCCTAGAAGATTTGCTGTCTGTCCCTAGAAGATCGGCTGTCTGTCCCTAGAAGATCCACTGCCTGTCCCTAGAAGATCTGCTGTCTGTCCCTAGAAGATCCACTGCCTGTCCCTAGAAGATCTGCTGCCTGTCGCTAGAAGATCCGCTGTCTGTCCATAGAAGATCTGCTGCCTGTCCCTAGAAGATCTGCAGTCTGTCCCTAACAGATCTGCAGTCTGTCCCTAGAAGATCTGCTGCCTGTCCATAGAAGATCTGCTGCCTGTCCATAGAAGATCTGCTGCCTGTACCTAGAAGATCTGTTGTCTGTCCCTAAAAGATCTGCAGTCTGTCCATAGAAGATCTTCTGCCTGTCCATAGAAGATCTGCTGCCTGTACCTAGAAGATCTGCTGTCTGTCCCTAGAAGATCTGCAGTCTGTCCCAAGAAGATATGCAGTCTGTCCCTAGAAGATCTACAGTCTGTCCCTAACAGATCTGCAGTCTGTCCCTAGAAGATCTGCTGCCTGGCCCTAGAAGATCTGCAGTCTGTCCCTAGAAGATCTGCAGTCTGTCCCTAGAAGATCCGCTGCCTGTCCCTAACAGATCTGCAGTCTGTCCCTAGAAGATCTGCTGCCTGTCCCTAGAAGATCTGCTGCCTGTCCATAGAAGATCTGCTGCCTCTACTTAGATGATCTGCAGTCTGTCCCTAGAAGATCTGCAGTCTGTCCCTAGAAGATCTGCAGTCTGTCCCTAGAAGATCTGCTGCTTGTTCATAGAAGATCTGCTGCCTGTCCCTAGAAGATCTGCAGTCTGTCCCTAGAAGATATGCTACCTGTCCCTTGAAGATCTGCTGCCTGTCCCTAGAAGATCCACTGCCTGTCCCTAGAAGATTTACAGTCTGTCCCTAGAAGATCTGCTGCCCGTACCTAGAAGATCTGCTGCCAGAACCTTCATTGTTGTGGGTCCCTTGGCAGCTATCATGGTCTTCCTAAAGGGGACAAGTATTTGGAAGATGATGATTTTCAACCATAAGTCCGTGCGTCCTAGACAGCATTGCCATCTAGTATATGAAGTCACACTCCTTCATGGTTCCATGGTGCCTCTATCACAGATCTTTAGGGTCTTGTCCCATTTATGAACATGTTACATACTGCCTGACACATAGTTGCAGTTCTAGACTTTCTAGTTATGTGATTTGTAACATTTTTAAAGTTTACAATTTATGTGCTCCTGAGTATCGGAGTGCAGTCTTCTTCTTGAGGAGAATTTTATCCTGGATTCTTCTTCTTCTGTCGAGTGTTACACATTCTGTTTTTGTTAAATCTGTTCCTATGAAATCTATTTAAAGGGGTTGTCTGGACTTTTAATATTCTCCCCAGGATCGGTCATCAATATCAGATCAGCGGGGGTCTGACACCTGGCACCCCCACCGATCAGCTGTACAAGGAGACGACGCATGCAGTGCTGTCTACGCAAAGCAGTGGTGAACAGAAAGATAGAAGGGGGATGGCATGTGTGCACTGTGGATTCGTGGGGGTGTCGGATACTTGCCGATCCTGAGGATAAGTCATTATTTATTAAAAGCCGGGGCAACCCTTTTAATGGTCACTGTTGTTTCAATAAAATTTGTAAAAATCACTAGGAATATAAGAAACTTTGTAATATATCTTATCAGAGAAAAATGTCTTTTTCACCCCCCCCCTTCAACTAACATTCACTGCTAATTTTGTGCTGCGAGCAAGATGAACTGTCAGCTGACTGAAAGATCAGATTACATTCTGCCTATAGAAGTCTATGAAGGGTGAGAGGTTGAGGAGGAGTGAGCAGCAGTGAGAGAGAAGAGATGAAAAAAAGAGGAGAAAGTCTATGGGGAGGGGAGGAAGAATGCTGCTAGAGGGAGAAAAGGGCATTTTTCTCTAATAACATATAATCTCCTCAACATTGAAATTGCAAGAAGGAAAAGTCATGGAATTATGGAAATCATAGGATCGGCAGGCATGTTAATGATATGTAAATGATACAAATGGAAGCAAAATATTATTTAGTATTGAGTATGAGTGCCACACACACTTACACAGCTTGACATGCTATCAATGAGGTTATTAATGGTTGTCTGAGGATGTTCTGCCATGCTGAATGCATTTGGGCACACAAACCATCAAGATCTGCTGCTGGCAGGTCCCTTTGCAAGTGCTGACCAATGACATTGCACATGTGCTCGATGAGAGAAAAGTCTGAAAATGCTGCAGGCCATGGTAGTATGTTTAGGCTATGCAGGCTGCTCACAGTCAGTGGCGTACCGCCCATAGAGGCAGACCACGCCACTGCTATGGGGCCCGCAGCACAGGGGGGCCCGGAGCGCACGGGAGGCCCCGCCCCCTACTCTGCATCATTAAGATGTGTCCTGTCCCTGCGCTCCGGGCCTCTCCTGGCCCCCTCACCTCTGCTCACCGCCGCAACCCGGACGTTCCTGTGCGCTCCCACTTGCCCCGCCTCCTCCCTCATGCCGCCGGCTGCTACTGGACTCTTTTGCAGTGCGGCGAAAGAGGAGAAAGAAGACCAAGGCCCAGCCCCCTCCAGAGTGGCGTCAGGACAATGGACAAGTAAATGTAAGTTTTTATGTGTTATGTGTATGTATGTGTGTGTATGTGTGTGTGTGTGTGTGTGTGTATGTGTATGCATGTGTGGGTATATGCATATACTGTGCCAGACAATATACATTATACCTCTACTGTGTATATACTGTATATTGTACAGCGTGGCGCAGGGGTTATATTGTCCGGCATGGTGTAACCGCCATGCATTTGTTGTACAGTATATATTGTAATCCCTGTACCATGCTATACAATGTACAGTATAATCCATACACCATACTGTATAATATACAGTATAATCCGTACACCATACTGTATAATATACAGTATAATCCGTACACCATGCTGTATACTATACAGTATAATCCGTACACCATGCTGTATAATATACAGTATAATCCGTACACCATGCTGTATACTATACAGTATAATCCGTACACCATGCTGTATAATATACAGTATAATCCGTATAACATGCTGTATAATATACAGTATAATCCCTACTCCATGCTGTATAATATACAGTATAATCCGTACACCATGCTGTATACTATACAGTATAATCCGTACACCATGCTGTATAATATACAGTATAATCCGTGCACCATGCTGTATAATATACAGTATAATCCATACACCATGCTGTATAATATACAGTATAATCCGTACACCATGCTGTATAATATACTGTATAATCCCTACTCCATGCTGTATAATATACAGTATAATCCGTACACCATGCTGTATAATATACAGTATAATCCGTACACCATGCTGTATAATATACAGTATAATCCCTACACCGTGCTGTATAATATACAGTATAATCCATCCTTGTTGCTGCCCCCATTCAGTATAGCGTCTCCTTA
Source organism: Rhinella marina (assembly GCA_900303285.1). Taxonomy (NCBI): domain Eukaryota; kingdom Metazoa; phylum Chordata; class Amphibia; order Anura; family Bufonidae; genus Rhinella; species Rhinella marina. Next base: position 113,653 of record ONZH01000323.1, read on the forward strand.
ATTTAAAAAATAAATAAATAAATCAGTAGCTTATGTATACATTTCTTTATTGGCAAATGGGGGTGTGGCATGGGAGGAGCCAGGGCAGCATGTGGGATGGGCCGGGGTAGTGGGCGGGGTTAGGGGCCCCATTCAGATTCTTGCTATGGGGCCCAATGATTTCTATGTACGCTCCTGCTCACAGTAGCAGGAGCAATATGTGGCCTGGTGTTGTCCTGTTGAAAAATTACACTTTGGAGAAATGGCCGTATCAATTGCTCCACTAACATTGCAGTTGGTGTACCTGAAATGAAGACTAGAGGGGTCTGGCTACCTACATTATGCCACCCAACATCATAATCCCACAAGTAGGACCTGTGTGATGTTCCTTTGTGAAGGCCTCTTCATGGTGCTGGCCACGTAGTCTCAAGACAGATGTCTGGCTATCATTTTACCATAGACAAAAGCAGGACTCATCGATGAAGAGGGCAGACCTCCGTTCCAGCATCTAGTGCTGTCCTGCTGTGCACCATGCTGGCCTTTGAGAGTGGTAGCATGAGGTCAGTGGAACACCTGTGGCTGGCCATCTGGCTCATTGCCCAATGTCTTGCAGATACCTTCTGATGGTTTGTATAGATGCTGCTATTGCCGCCCTAGGCTTGGGATGTGACAATTTGACTTACAGTATAGAATGGATCACTATGGATCACCTCTTGCTGTCATTCCGATTGTCATTCTCCTAACTTCTCCCAACCACTGGGACATCCAGCGTTGACATCTCAGACTTGGTGAGTATTCATCTGCTGGAGTGATAAACCAAGAGCTCTCAGTACAAGGATTATGTGCCTCTCAGTTTTTGACAAGTGGTGATAACTGACTCATTGATGAACAGATGGCATCTTACAATCATCCCACATGACCTGATCTGATTTTTGAGAGGTTTTATGTTGTTAAAAAACTTTGCTTTCAATCTGGCTTTCATGCCCCCACCCCCAGCACATCGCACAGATTGGAGCTAGGTGCTGAAAATATCATAATGACATCTGCTACTTCCTCAATTTGGCTAAACTTATGGCCTTCTTGGCTCGCCTCCTGCTCTAACTTCATCGACTCCCCATGATGTGATTGTGGGGTGCAGATGGTTACCATGACACCTGGAAGCCTTAAAAAGGCTTCTGGGCCTGCCCTATACAGAATCCTAAGAGGCCCAGCCCCCAGGCTGGGCAGACATTGCTCTCTTTCATATTAGTCCCTGTTTCCAATGGCACTCACAATCTATTTTTTATCTCAGGCAGACACTCTAGTGATCAGTGGGAGTCTCAGGACTCAGACCCCTAGCAATCTAAACTTTTGATATGTCTCTATGACATATCAAAGACTTTTTATTAGTTAGTGACACTTTAAAACATGGAAATCCCCTTTAAATGGTTGCTTCTGGCTGATTCAGAGCGTTGGCAATGTGGGGATTAATTGTTGAAGACACGCGATTAGTAATACTTAGCGAATGCAGCCGAAAACGCCCAGTTTGCTTCTCTGGTCCATCAGAATCCAGGACTTGAAAAGTCTATTTATTTTTTTAATGGGCAATCGCTATGGTAACAAGGCGCCTTTTATTGCCGGTTAATTGATACATTTCTGCTACTTTTTAAAAGCGTAATTACGACGGTAAATAAATAATTACTTTTTTTCCCCCTGCTATTATAAGATACAATTGAGCTCATTTACATGTGAAGAGTCACTGGGAAAAATAAATCATCAACACGTAGTGATTTGTGTTCATCGTCTAAATCAGTCGAAAGCCGCCGCTGATGGAGACGTAGAGAGAAGTAGAGGGGCCAACTGTGTCATCGTTCTCCATTATCTCCCTGACTGTTTCCCCGGTGAGTGCCGGTATCACGCTATTTCACAAATCTCTACAGATTATATGCACCTGATAATTAGAGATGAGTGGATGATTGGAAAATTCGATTCGGCTGCTTCACTGAATTTTACAAAAAAATTTGCTTTGTGACAAATTACTTTTGCTCCGCTCCCAATCATTCTACCCTAAGATACTGTGTTCATATATGATTGCGGCGTCTGATATGAATAAAATAAAATAAAAAATGTAAAAAAAAAAACCTGATCCATTTGCCCGAGATGGGCCGGCCGGCGGCATTTTGCTTGAAGATCTGGCACAAAATCTCCTGTGGCCTGAGATGACGTCTAGGCATGAGCAAACCCATGGAAGTCCGGTTTCGCCAGGTTTGGCCGAACTTCAGGTCAAAGTTCGAGACCCAAACTTGACCTGAACTTCACCGCAAACCCGGACCCCATTAAAGTCAATGTCGACCCGAACTTCACTTTATTATTTTCCACTATAACATGGTGATAGTGGAAAATAATAGCATTCGTAAGACATGATGCAAAATAAAATGGATATTCAGGGGTTAAAAATAATTTTTAAAAAACTCACCTCATCCACTTGATCGCGCAGCCGGTATCCTCTTCTATCTTCTTTCAGCAGGACCTGTGATGACGTCTCCGTGCTTACCATGTGGTGAGCACGGTGACGTCATCGCAAGTCCTGTTGAACAAAGAAAGAAGAGAATACCGGCTGCGCGATCAAGTGGATGAGGTGAGTTTTTAAAATTATTTTTAACCCCTCAATGGCCATTTTATTTAGCAATCTGTCTTAAGAATGCTAGTATTTTCCATGATAACCATGTTATAGTGGAATATAATAAAGTGAAGTTCGGGTCCCCATTGACTTTAATGGGGTCCGGGTTTGAGGTGAAGTTTAGGTCAAGTTTGGGTCCCGAGCCCGAACTTTGACCGGAAGTTCGTCAAAACCCGGTGAGCCTAAACTTCCATGGGTTCGCTCATCCCTACTGATGACATTTATCTGCTATCTACTGCATAAGACAGAGGCAGCTAGTGGACCCAACTACCAGACATGGATCAGAAGGCATGGGTCACCTGTTTCTTACTCTTTGTGTTATTTGTAGGTCAAATTGAACTCAACTAAACCAGATCTGTATAAAAGGACATGGAAGATCAATCAAATTCCTTTGCAAGAACAAACATTTTATGGCCCTAAACATAAGGGCTAAGCAGGGGTGTGCACAGAAACGGAGGAACCCCAGAACACAAGCCACAATTGGACACCCTTGTGGTGTAAGGTCACACCACCAGGATGTCCAAAAACCCTTAATATGTCCATCCGCCTTCATCTTGAACCTTATTGTGTGCATTTGGTGGGCATCTGAGGAGAACTATTAAACCTCTTTTAAAACATGGTGCTGGTAAGTGATGAACACATGGTTACAGTGCCGGGAAGATCTGAGGAACCAGGCCACAATAGACATGGGGCATATGCAAACCTGTCCAAAAATGGGCTTTCCATCAGTTTGAGGGTGTTCCCAGGTGTCCCTGGGATGAGGTTAGATATCTTGATTTTGGTGATCCTCTGGGAAGGAGTTTGGTAATGGGCTGTTGGCGTCCAACAAGAGAGTTTGGGCTCTTTTTTTGCCAGCACTACCACCTTTATTGACTTGATTGCCCTTGTATCTGTCATCGCAGTTCTGTAAGATGTACTCTTGACTCTTGTTCATAACTACTTCCTTCTTGACCCATATCACATGCAAATTGCCATCAATGCTTGAGCCTTCGATCATTTCCTGGGACCCTGCTGTTTTGGGGGTCACCATCAATCCAATACATTCAAAGGTAAAGTAACCAGCTTCTCTAGCATCTCCCCAAAAAGACCTAGGACAGATAGCATTGTGTAGCATCTGATGGCTCCACTAAGAAGGGAGTATCATAGGTATGGAGTGTTTAGAGATGGGTATTGTGCCAAGGAATGGAGCGGATGACCAAGGTGACAACTATAATAATTGTAGCCTTCTCCTCATTTGCTGCTGATGGTGGTTACAGCAGAGTGGAGCCATGTTGGGGCCACATAATTAATCAATAGATTATTTTATATTTTCCATGTGGATAGTAGAAAGGATCAGAGGTGTAAATATCCCAGCCATCACATGCTCTGAGAGGAAGAGTCATTGCAGAGATGGCTTCATTTATGAATTTGTCATGACAGATCTGCTTTACTAATGAAAAATGCTAATGAAAATATTCCTAGTAAGAAAATATGAAAACAGATGGCATAAAATCTGGAAGGGGGACATGTGAAATTATGAAGGGTCACAAAAATATTGTAAATTACGCAGATGGTGCAACTTAGAACATAGACTCTATTATTGACCATGAAATTAGCAGCCACAGAGGATGTGCGCGCTGAAGAGATGTGGAAGTATCTCATTCCCTACCAAAGTATGAGATACGTTTTCCATTATAGCTAGAGATAAGTGAAGTATTGGAGAATTCGATTCGGCTGCTTCGCCGAATTTTACTAAACAATTTGCTTTGTCACGAATTACTTAACCACGAAGTGCATTTCTTTGTAATTAGTGGGTGCAATGACAGGGAGCGGCTATTGAGCTGCACCCCATCATTGTAGCCTTCAGATGCCACGTTTATAGCTGATGGCAGCATCTGAGAGTAATAATAGAGTGTAAAATAAAATAAATACTCACCTCAACCATTTGATCACTAAGAGCCGGCCGCCAGCTTGATTGAAGATCCACCGTGAAATCTTGTGCGCCCGGTGATCACGTCACCATGTAGGCTGGCATGGACGTCATACATCACTGTACGTGGGATTTCACACAGGATCTTCTATCAAGATGGCGGCGGCCTGTTCTTTGCACTCAAATGGATGAGGTAAGTCTTCTTCTTTTTTTTTTTTTTTACTTTTTTACCACCATTTCAGAGAAAATTGATTTGTTGCCATGAAGCACAAGGAAATTCGGCTTTGCGGCAAATCAAATTTTTCCTGAAATTCGTATTGAAGGCCACTTCATGGACTTCATGGACTTCGAATTGCTCAATGCTCAAATAGCTCTCATACATAGCTTATGTATAAACAGGTGGCTAGTAATCCCGGATATGAAGATTTTCTAAATATATTTACTTTCAGAGAAATATTCTTCATTTAGTTCAAAGTGTATTACTGTGTCCAAACCTGTAAGAGTGATAAAGTTACTCTGCAATAAAGAGTATTAATGTGCATTCCCTATTCCAGAGGCAGGAGCAAAGCTACAATGTAGATTGTCAGTAGTATCTTCATAGTGGTGATATATCAATAACATGCATTTTATATCACACACATTAATTCACATTACACACATACTCTACATACACATTACACACATACTCTACATACACATTACACACATACTCTACATACACATTACACACATACTCTACATACACATTACACACATACTCTACATACACATTACACACATACTCTACATACACATTACACACATACTCTACATACACATTACACACATACTCTACATACACATTACACACATACTCTATATACACATTACACACATACTCTACATACACATTACACACATACTCTACATACACATTACACACATACTCTACATACACATTACACACATACTCTACATACACATTACACACATACTCTACATACACATTACACACATACTCTACATACATATTACACACATACTCTACATAAACATTACACACATACTCTATATACACATTACACACATACTCTACATACACATTACACACATACTCTACATACACATTACACAGATATGTACTCTACATACACATTACACACATACTCTACATACACATTACACACATACTCTACATACACATTACACACATACTCTACATACACATTACACACATACTCTACATACACATTACACACATACTCTACATACACATTACACACATACTCTACATACACATTACACAGATATGTACTCTACATACACATTACACACATACTCTACATACACATTACACACATACTCTACATACACATTACACACATACTCTACATACACATTACACACATACTCTATATACACATTACACACATACTCTACATACACATTACACACATACTCTACATACACATTACACACATACTCTACATACACATTACACAGATATGTACTCTACATACACATTACACACATACTCTACATACACATTACACACATACTCTACAAACACATTACACATATATGCTACATACACATTATACACATACACATTGCAAACTCATAAACCATAGTTACACACAAAGTCTACATACATATTACACACATATCATTGCACACAAATAGTTACAAGGACATACACATTACACATATACACATACACATATAGTTGCACACATACATACATATTACATACACGTATACAGTACATGGCACACATTCAGACATATAGTTGCACATTTTGCACATACTTATATCTCCTGACAGCCATGGAGAGAAGATGTGATGAGCAGGGTCTCTTCCTGGCCTGGTCTTTACTCCCTCCCCCTCTCTCTCCTGTCCATACCGACAGAGCTGCTGCAGCATGTGTCAAGTTACAACAGCCAGTCAGAAGATCCTACTGCTGTAACTTAATGCAGCAGAGACATGCAATGCACAGCAGGAGCCAACCTTAAAGAGGTTCTCCGGACTTTTTCATATTGATGACCTATCTTCATCAACATCAGATTGGCAGGGGTCTGACTGCTGTTTGAAGGTGCCAATGTGCTCACCAGAGCTCTCCAATCACAGAGCCGCCCATTGGATATCGGATGTGTTTGGTATTGCAGCTCAGCCCCATTCACCTTCGATGGGAACGGGCTGTGCCTAGGCTACGAAACAAATGAATGTGATGTTGCATGGCCTAGGAAGAGACCTAAGCTCTCACAGAGTGCCACGTAACACAGCTTATTGGTGGGGGTGCCGGAAAACCCCTTTAACCCTTTACAGCCCAATAACTGTCTGTTTCAGGTGTTTCTTAGCAATCCCTTTAGGTACTGAAATGGTTAAACGAAAACCTATTGTAAACTACAGCAGTATGTTCATGAATAATAGAGAGAGTCATTTCCCATGTTTGTGTTGGATGAAAGTTTTGTCCATGTTTAATACGTCAATATAATTGCAGAGATTTGGCAGGAGACAAAGGGGAAGTGAATGATCTCTCTTTGTCTTCCTGGCGTGCTCTGGAAAAGGACAAAGGGTACTCAAGGGACAGCCCTGTTATTTCTGCGCCCCAGAAGTGACCTTGAATAAGACATGGATGTTATGACTTCTAGAACATCATGCATTAGGAATAATGAAGTCATATTCGATATCCTTTTATTATAGCAAGGAGACGCTGGGTTAGTTGGACTTTTATAAGGTGAGTGCTTAATATTGGTTTTTGGTCTCCCAATCAATTTAAGTTAAAGTATGCAACACGGTGAGATTAAATACCCTAAATACCTATGTCATGTATAAGGTATGATTGGTGATGTCACAGATCTATTTATTGGGGATACCACCCATGGGAGCCATATAACCTCAGACAGGATATCGATGGTACCACATATATGTATGTGTGAACCACACAGTGTATCTATTAAGAAACTGCATTTAATTTATTTTCAAATAATAAGTTAATTTCCATGCAGGCCTCGAGGCTGGCCCTAAGTCATAGGGGTGACACCCAGGATGTTCTCAAGCTGCGTACCATGAAAATATACATAGGAGCCAATGAGGACCTTGTGGTGATTGGAGGTATTGAGCAACTAAGATAATGCTGTAGCTGCTTGTGTAGTGAAGACCAGCTGTACTGTGTGCTAGTTAGCTGGCAAGTGGAGGTGAGTGATGCTTTTACCTAGTGAGAGGCTGGAGCAGTTACACCCACAGCAACAGGAAGCACTGAGCTGGGACATCGGACTATAGTGCTTCCTGGCCATTGCACCCACAAGCAATCAAAGGACAACTGATTGGTAAGGTCAGGAGGAACAGACCTGCCAGCTGGTTGTGTAGACAGTGATGTAAAGACTGTAAGCAATAGAGACAGCCAGAGTGCAGGTAGCTGTGATCATGTGTGTGCCATATGGGGAGAATCTATGGCCTGAGGGCATTCTCTAAAGATCTGAAAGACTAACACGTGGAGGGTAGCTGTGGCCTGTGATGAGTATCTAGCCATCTTCTTTGTTGCCGAGACCGTCACCAGAGAAGAAGTAAATCCTCTTGTCTCAAGAGAGAATGTTGAAGCCCTCAAGCCAGAATCCTCCTGTAAGAACTGTGTAAATGCCAAGCTATTGTCCCATATGATTTCAGTAAAAAAAAAAGAAAAACAACACTGTTTCTCCTGTTTCTTTCCATCATCCTTCAGTAGAGAGCCACACATGCCACTCACCTGCCAAAAAGATCTTGAGTAAGAGTCATAAGAGAGTAATCATTACAGATCAGATGTTCTTCACTAGATGATTAGCAGGATCAATACTCAATTTCCTACTGAAGATTGCCAGTTTTGGCCTCAAAACCGTGGTGTAAAGTAATCAAACCTTGGGCTGGTGTAAGGAAGAGAAGTGTCTAACTCCTATCAAAAGTGTTAAATCTGTCACAAAGTGTGCAATCTTCTGACTTCATCATAGATATCCCCACCACGACTGTATCAATGATTCCTGGGTCCAACCACAGGTCTCTGCTCTCAAAACACAGGACATGACAGCTCAGCCAATGATTGGCCAACCCTGGTGACCCACCTACGCCAGAGATTGGCTGATGGGTCACATTTCTGTATCAAAAGGGACCAGGAAGCAGAGGACGGTAGGAGACCCAGGAAGAATCACAATGGGAACCAAATCAAGAAAATGAGTCAAAAATATTAAACTCCGTCATTTATTTATTGTGGAAAATTATCCAATATCACGTCTGTAAACCTTTGCTTTCAGTATCAGGTGCAGGAAAAACTTCAACTAAAATTATTGATTAGTCCTGCACATCAGCTTGGATGAATTTTAGCCCATTCCTCCCTATAGAACAGCTTTTGCAAGCTGTTCTGCTATGTTGGTGGTTTCTTCCCATGAACTGCTCGCTTCAACTCCTTCCACAACATTTCTATTGAATTTAGGTCAGGACTGTGACTTGGCCAACTTTAAAGGGATTCTGTCACCACCATTTTCCATATTAAGTTATTTATACCACTGGATTTATCTCATCATAAGGATCTCCAAATGGTTATTGTTATAGGGCCCAGATGAAGATTTGTGGTGTAAAAATCGTTTTTTATCAACTGTCAATCACTTACATTAAGGAGCCCAAGGGGAGTTGACCATCGTTGCTGGAGCCCGGGCTCGGCGATTCCGTTGGAGCCCCGGACCGCCCACCTAATTAATATTCACTTCACTGAGTGAGTCAGTGAAGCTCCGGCGCGGCTGAAATCCCGCGCAGGCGCAGTACATCAGGTGAGGCCGCTGCCCGCAGACCGCACAGGCGCAGGCCTCTTGATGTACTGCGCCTGCGCGGGATTTCAGCCGCGGCGGAGCTTCACTGACTCACTCAGTGAAGGGAATATTAATTAGGTGGGCGGTCCGGGCTCCAACGGAATCGCCGAGCCCGGGCTCCAGCAACGATGGTCAACGCCCCTTGGGCTCCTTAATGTAAGTGATTGACAGTTGATAAAAAACGATTTTTATACCACAAATCTTCATCTGGGCCCTATAACAATAACCATTTGGAGATCCTTATGATGAGATAAATCCAGTGGTATAAATAACTTAATATGGAAAATGGTGGTGACAGAATCCCTTTAACCTTATTCTTCTTTAACCATTCTTTGGTAGAATGACTTGTGTGCTTAGTGTTGTTGTCTTACTGCGTAACCTACATTCTCTTGAGATTCAACTCATGGACAGATGTCCTGACATTCTTCTTTAGAATTTACTGGTATAATTCAGAATTCATTGTTCCATCAATGATGACAAGGCATCATGGCCCAGATGCTTCAAAAAAGGCCAGAACCATGATAGCACCACCACAGATGGAAAGAGGTTTTATCCTGAAAAGCACGTTTTCCTTTCTCCAAACATAACACTTCTCAGTTACACCAGAACGTACAATTTTGGTCTCATCCATCCACAAAACACTGTTCCAATAGCCTTCTGGTTTGTCCAAGTCATCAGATGGTTCTTTTTGAAGAGAAATGTCTTTCTTCTTGTAATCCTGCCATGGACACCATTGTTGTTTAGTTTCCTCCTGATGGTCGACTCATGAACATTAAAATTAACTAATGCAAGAAAGGCCTTTAGTTGGGAAGATGTTACCTTAGGTTCCCTTGTGACTGCACAGACTATTACACGCCTTTCTTTTGGCCTGATCTTTGTTTTCTGACCACTCCTGGGGAGGGTACTAATGGTTTTGAATTACCTCAATTTCTAGACTCCATTTAATCAGTCTGACTATTGATTGGCAGAGTGCAAATTCTTTAGAGATGGTTTTGTAACCTTTTCCATCCCGGTGAGCATCAACAACTCTTCTTCTGAGGTCCTCAGAAATATCTTTTGCTCGTGCCATGATACACTTCCACAACCATGTCCTATGAAGATCAGACTTTAATAGATCCCTGTTCTTTAAATAAAACAGGCCACCCACCCACACCTGATTGTCATCACATTGATTGAAAACATCTGACTAATTTCAACATCAAATCATCCACTAAAATCTCACATACATTTCCCCTCAGAGACATGTAATATTGGGCAATTTTCTTCAATAAATAAATAACCAAGTCTAATATTTTTGACTGATTTATCTGATTTGGTTATCTTTATCTACTTTTAGGATTTGTGTGAAAATCTGATGTAGTGTTTGGTTAAAATTATGTACAAATATAGAAAATTCGGAAGATTACACAGATTTTCAATCATCGGTGTATACGTACAGTATCCAATTATATAAAATGCTCATTATATATTTCTATTGACTCATATGTCACATACGGTCTACGTAGATCCTGTTGGTTGCCAAAGATGGAGGCCAGTGCTCTTAATATGAGATCTGTAAGTAATGGGTGATATAAGTAGAAACCAGTTCATAGTAAAATCAGAAGTCATAGTCAATCAAGTAAAAGGTCAGGGCTGGCCAAGTTCATGCAATATAAAAATTCAAGCAGACAAGGTCAAAGGCAAGTGGCTGAAATTCAATATCGGGGCTATTCAAATAGATCTAAACACTACAGAAACTAACAAGCCTATTTCTTAGGTAAGAAGCAATAGGGGAAGGGTCCTTGACTTGCCAGATTTTAGTAAAGAAAGTGTTTAGGACTGTTTGTTTGCTGAACTGTCTGTGTTCACGCAAAATATTAGCCAGTGAGCAAACATAGCAGAGCTGAATTTGAAACATAACATGCCGTCAACAGCATTGGACAGAGGCGGAGCATGTGACAATTTTAGAGAATGGTTCTAATATATAAAGATCCCAGTGGTATATACAGTATCTGCGGTACCTATAGAAATACAGTACAATGCATACAATTCCAAAAAGAAAACTGGAGAAACAGAAAATAAAAAGCAAGAGTTGCTTGCTCCATCTTTTCCAACTTGTTGGCCCAGAGACTGGGAGTAATGTACATAATCTGCTACCTGGATAGGAGGGAGAAGCCTCTCGCCAGCCGTAATGAGCTGTATATGTAATTATACTGAAGCTGCTCTCCTGGTTACATTGTTTCTTACTTTTCAATTGTCTGAAATGATGTGATGTCTACCACCAATAACGCAGTTCTCCTCAGGAAGGAGCAATTATCTGGAGAGCGGATCCAGTTATTATACTTTTATAATCAAGACCAGAGCTGACACTAAGTGACAGAAAGAAAAGCCAACCAAAAATTGCAAACAGGTTCCCAGCTGGAGCCGCTCAGTGTGACTGTCATCAATGTTCGAGTGTTGCATTATGATTTACTTGGATTGTGGCATTGCTTGACTTTTGACAAACTTCCACCTCAATTACTTGTATTTTTCCATTTGGAACATCGTGAACATGATGTCACCTAAGTGATTCCAACCTATAATCTACATAATGATATTGAGTAAAACCAGTAGAGCTCTCATGGGGTTTCAGCAATAATACATTTGTTTGTTGCACCTCTTAATACGAGACGTGTTTCTGAGTCATGATTTAATGATACACGTGTCCCTATGCCTTTATATTAGGCTTGGTGCTTATATGTTTAATACATATGTCCTGATGTATACATGAAATGTATCCATAGTGGTCAAGTTACCCAATGGAGAGCAAAGAACTTTCCTCCATCAGAATGGCATGCATCACCTTTTCTCAGCTGTATAGGAAGCACTGTGTGGTATAGGCTTTTTCTTTTACAATCAGATCCTATGTGAAACATATGCCACAGAATGCCTACAGTTACAGGAGGAAGTAAGGGGAACCGTTAGAATGATGTAGATTTCTGCAACTAATAGAATTAGGTCGGAAGTCACAATTATAGACTAACATAATATAGCCAAAGTAATAACACAAACAAGAGGGTTGTCCATGTCTTTTATCAATGGATAGATAGATAGATAGATAGATAGATAGATAGATGATAGATAGATAGATAGAGAGATAGATAGATAATGTAGTAAAGGATGCTGCAGCACTCCAGCGTCTTCAAAATGATTCAACGGTTTATTTCAGCAAACAGAAAAGAGCGACGTTTCGACCACAGTAGGTCTTTATCAAGCTTGATAAAGACCTACTGTGGTCGAAACGTCACTCTTTTCTGTTTGCTGAAATAAACCGTTGAATCGTTTTGAAGACGCTGGAGTGCTGCAGCATCCTTTACTACATTTACTATTGGGGGCCCGGCGAGCTGGGGCCCAACGTTGCTGGCACTGCTGCTGAACAGTCTTCATTGCATGGCAATAACTAGGAGTGCTGTCTTATCAACATTTTATAGATAGATAGATAGATAGATAGATAGATATGAGATGGATAGATAGATATGAGATAGATAGATAGATAGATAGATAGATAGATAGATAGATAGATAGATAGATAGATAGATAGATAGTAGATAGATATGAGATAGATAAATAGATAGATAGATAGTTATGAGATAGATAGATAGATAGATAGATAGATAGATAGATATGAGATAGATAGATAGATAGATAGATAGATAGATAGATAGATAGATATAGGATAGATAGATAGATGATAGATAGATAGATAGATAGATAGATAGATAGATAGATAGGAGATAGATAGATAGATAGATAGATAGATAGTAGATGAGATAGATAAGATAGATAGATAGATAGATAGATAGATAGAGATAGATAGATAGATAGATAGATAGATAGATAGATAGATAGAGATAGATAGATAATAGATATAGATAGATAGATAGATAGATAGAGATAGATTAGATAGATAGATAGATAGATAGATAGATAGATAGATATAGATAGATAGATAGATAGATAGATAAATATGAGATAGATAGATAGATAGATAGATAGATAAATATGAGATAGATAGATAGATAGATATGAGATAGATAGATAGATAGATAGATAGATAGATAGTAGATAGATAGATAGATAGATAGTTATGAGAGATAGATAGATAGATATGAGATAGATAGATAGATAGATAGATAGATAGATAGATAGATATGAGATAGATAGATAGATAGATAGATAGATAGATAGGAGATAGATAGATAGATAGATAGATAGATATGAGATAGATAGATAGATAGATAGATATCCCTCTACCTTTACTTGGATCACCGTGACCAGTGGGTTGTAGCATTTGCCCACATTTTCCTGGTGCTGAGACCCTGCAGATAGATAGATAATAAATATATATTAGAAATACACTCACCGGCCACTTTATTAGGTACACCTGTCCAACTGCTCGTTAACACTGAATTTCTAATCAGCCAATCACATGGCGGCAACTCAGTGCATTTAGGCATGTAGACATGGTCAAGACAATGTCCTGCAGTTCAAACCGAGCATCAGTATGGGGAAGAAAGGTGATTTGAGTGCCTTTGAACGTGGCATGGTTGTTGGTGCCAGAAGGGCTGGTCTGAGTATTTCAGAAACTGCTGATCTACTGGGATTTTCACGCACAACCATCTCTAGGGTTTACAGAGAATGGTCCGAAAAAGAAAAAACATCCAGTGAGCGGCAGTTCTGTGGGCGGAAATGCCTTGTTGATGCCAGAGGTCAGAGGAGAATGGGCAGACTGGTTCGAGCTGATAGAAAGGCAACAGTGACTCAAATTGCCACCCGTTACAACCAAGGTAGGCAGAAGAGCATCTCTGAACGCACAGTACGTCGAACTTTGAGGCAGATGGGCTACAGCAGCAGAAGACCACACCGGGTGCCACTCCTTTCAGCTAAGAACAGGAAACTGAGGCTACAATTTGCACAAGCTCATCGAAATTGGACAGTAGAAGATTGGAAAAACGTTGCCTGGTCTGATGAGTCTTGATTTCTGCTGCGACATTCGGATGGTAGGGTCAGAATTTGGCGTCAACAACATGAAAGCATGGATCCATCCTGCCTTGTATCAACGGTTCAAGCTGGTGGTGGTGGTGTCATGGTGTGGGGAATATTTTCTTGGCACTCTTTGGGCCCTTGGTACCAATTGAGCATCGTTGCAACGCCACAGCCTACCTGAGTATTGTTGCTGACCATGTCCATCCCTTTATGACCACAATGTACCCAACATCTGATGGCTACTTTCAGCAGGATAATGCGCCATGTCATAAAGCTGGAATCATCTCAGACTGGTTTCTTGAACATGACAATGAGTTCACTGTACTCAAATGGCCTCCACAGTCACCAGATCTCAATCCAATAGAGCATCTTTGGGATGTGGTGGAACGGGAGATTCGCATCATGGATGTGCAGCCGACAAATCTGCGGCAACTGTGTGATGTCATCATGTCAATATGGACCAAAATCTCTGAGGAATGCTTCCAGCACCTTGTTGAATCTATGCCACGAAGAATTGAGGCAGTTCTGAAGGCAAAAGGGGGTCCAACCCGTTACTAGCATGGTGTACCTAATAAAGTGGCCGGTGAGTGTATATGAGATAGATAGATAGAACTTTATGCTAGCCTTTTAGCAGCAATTGCTGCCACCAAGTGTTCCCTGGAGCTACATATAAGATTGGTAAAATGCTATCTATCTATCTCCTATCTATCTATCTATCTATCTATCTATCTATCTATCTATCTATCTATGAGAAGTTTTGTTTTGTTTTAGTGTCTTGAAATGTAGATCAGACAATATTATTAATTAACACAACGATGCGTTCATCAAGACAAGGCTTCTGCTGGCAGCAAGATTTCAGTGAGAAAATCGAACTAATGAATTCAGAAACTGACATTTAGGGCTCTGTTCATACTGGTGACCTGGTTTTTGTTCTTAAAATATGGTGGAGCTATTTTCAAATAGATCTCAATAAATCCTATTGAATTCAGGAATTGCAGGAATAGTGCAGCAGACTGTAACAGGATAGGTCATCAGTATCTGATTGGTGGGAGTCCGACACCCGGGACCCCCGCCGATCAGCTGTTTGAGAAGGCACAGGCTTAGGAGTGCTACTACCTTCTCGTAGCTCACCAAGCACAGCGCCGTACATTGTATAGTGGCCGTGCTTGGTATTGCACTGGGCCACTCCTAGGCCACGTGACCGATGAACCATCTCTGGCCTAGAAACAACTAAGAGAAGGCCACGGCACTTGTGGGAGCTCCGGTACCTTCTCAAACAGCTGGTTGGCAGGCTCTCGGGTGTCAGACCCCCACCGATCAGATACTGATGACCTATCCTGAGGATAGAAGATCAGTAATAAAATCCTGAAAAACCCCTTTAATGGTAAAGTATTTCACTGAGGGCACTCAGCCCATTGGCTATATATCTCTCCCTGAGGCCGCCCAGTGCACTAGCCACAGTCAATCACTGACAACATGCTATAAATTTATGGTAGGTCCCGGTGCTTTCTGGCCATAGCCACCTACCTGCTCTCTACCGTCTCTTACTGTCTCCTTCTCCCTGACTGAGCCTCAACACCTCATTTGCGGCCAACACATCTCTAATTGGGGCATGATACTTTTAAGACCCCCCTTCCTCAAACTTCAGACACATGTAATATGTACCCATATGGTGGTCACCCAGGAAGGACGCTGAGTGTTTGCCAGGCAACAGGTCTCGTCATGAAAGACACTTCTGCTACCTATGATGAGGGCTTTTGGCTCTTCACATAAAACCTAATAGGCTCTGTTCAACCGTAAAGAACTGGAATATTTTTAAAGTTTCATCAAACATTTAGTGCAAAAAAGAAACCTGTCCTCGTCCTCTCCATCACCCGGTCCATCATTACCAGCTGCTGGAGAATAACACTGAGTCACGCTGCAATTACCGGCGCTTTCCAGCTTACTGATCCAATTGTCCTTCTTATTCCCCATTGTCCGAGCCTCACATTTCCTTCTGTCCAAGATTTATCAGTCGATCTCACATCCATATTCATCGTTGGCATCCTATTCCCTCCCCCCACCCATTTTATCATAATAACTCTCACGCTGTTGAATATTTCACTCCCCCCCCTCCCCTCTCCAACATGGTGCCCGCGCTCCTTGCTGCTGACAGCCTTGGTATAATGCTGGTTGGGTAATTAAATCAGCTTAGCAAACATCTGAACCAAGTGCTTGCAGTTAATTAGAGATTTTGGAAAGCCATCGGAGGCCGGTGATTTGAGCTTGCCTGCAGGTGAAGTGGATGCAATCATTTTACATTCTGCATGACTACAGAATGGAGCCGGCTTCAAAGACAAGAAGAACCTGCTCTGTGTCGATAATCTGTTATCTCCACATGGTCTCTGTTTTACAGGTCTGCACACACAAGGCTGCTCCAACAATATCTCACTTGCAAAATGATTTACAGAAACAAAGCCTCGGCTCCGCAGGCAGTAACTTCAGCATTCAGAGATGAAATTGTTTTCTCATGTAACACGGGGAAGCTTCAAGGAACTTTCCAGCATCTTACAGTAATCAGAAAGCATTGTTTTGCTCTTTTAATCATGCCCGCTTGATGTTGTTCCCAGCATGGAGATAATATCGGATGTACAAGTAGAACCTGATGATTGTAAAGATGTTTTTTTAAAACTTGAACACCTTGGACCATTGGTGGTCCCAGTACTAATGTCTCATCTGTTGCAAATTGTCTAAAGATCTCTACACATTTAATACAATGTCACAACAATTATGTCTAGTTAGAGCAATTTATTTGGAAAGATTTGGACACACGGGTGATGATTATCACAAGTTCCCGCAAGTATCCTGCCAATTATCCCTCTGGGTCTGCATGGATATACATTAGCGGAAAATGCAAAAATATCACCTTCAAAACTTAATGTGATTGAGCTGAGACTGACAAAGTATAAACTGCTAGTGGTGCTTGGTCACTGTTCACACAAGGTGGTGCTACCTTTATTCTGGGTTCTGCAGCAGGGTATATGTTGGGTCAGGCTTACATTAATACTGGCTGCCACCCTGGAATGGTAGTGGACTTCCAAGCTCTTTCAACTTGGATGGGGGGTTGTTGGCTGCAGTCTTCCCATCCATTCCCAGACATTCTCAATATGGGAGAGATCTGAGGATCGAGCTGGTTAGCTGTTTGTATGCATATGTCTGTCTTGATTAGAGATGAGCGAATCATTCAAAAAATTATTCGCCGAACATTCGCCAAAATTTTCCTAAGATTCGTATATTTGACAAATAGATTAGTTGAATTTGCATACAAAATATACGTTATTATGTGGGTCTTAGCGAACATTCGCGCACTAATAACGAACGTTTAGTTAAAAAAGGTACGCAACCTCTTTGAACACGTACACATGAGCGTACAAATAGCTTACGAATTCTCAGCATACTATTGTCTAGTGATTACGTAATACCCAGGCCCGCACGAGTTGAGAGGCCGCGGCGTGCACTCCTCAGAGGCAGAGCAAAGTTTTACAAATTGCATCCAGGCGATCATCATCATTTATCTCTGCAGAGCTGAAATACATAATCCGGCTTATGGACCGGCAGGATTATGATGGCACACACCGTCAACCAAACCAGCATAAAAAGGAGGTGATCCAGCAGGTATATTTTGCGCCTTGGTGAGTTAGCCTGGTAGAACAACGGCCAAGTATGGTGAATACTACATGTGGAAGCTCTGGCTACGTCCTTTGGCACTGCTGCCCTGTGCCACCTTCTCCTTTTTTTAGCGCTCGAGGTCTGGCTGGAACTGGACCCCTTTTGCTTATCCATTCCAGACATTTGTCACTTTACTCTGTGGCCCTGCAGCTGCTCTTTGTCTTTGTCCCTATCTCTCCCTGTCTCTCTCTCCCTCCCTGCCTGATTAATTACTAGCCCTGAACTGGCCCTGCACTGGCCCTGCAGTATCCCTGATGTGTAATATGGGTTCCCTGAACAATTACACCCCAATTTTCACAAAACAGGTCTCAGAGTCTCAGAACTTCACACACAGTGCTTCTGCTCATCTCAGCAGTCGCAGCAGAAGTGATGCGTCACTGGCTTACCGAGCCTGAGCCAATCAGAGCAAGCAGTGTCCACTAGGTCAGGTGACCACTTACTTCCCGGGCTTTTGCGGACGATAAACGAACAAACAATAAAAGTTCGCTAATGAATTGAATTTGTACGCAACAGCATATAGAGTAACTTATACGTAGAAATAGCGTATAATTTATAGGACAAACTACGTAGCGAATGTGTACAAAGCCAAAGCGAATCACCTAATATTCGGATTCGCTTCACAGCTGAAAATTTCCAAGATTTGATACGAATCAATGAATCGACGAATCGCTTCGCTCATCTCTAGTCTTAATCATCCTTACCCTCTGTACATGATTGAGTGCCCTCCTTTGACCAATGTTGACACCACCGATGCACTACAGAAACATCTCATCCAACAGAGGCTGGATATCCTCCTGTGCTAATTCCAAGCTCTTTCAACTTGGAGCCGTAGTTGAGCCAAGGGGATTGTTGGCTGCAGTCACTCCATCTAGTCCCAGGCATTCTCAATGTTGGAGAGATTTAACGATCAAGCTAGTCAGAAAATCTGCTAAATACCCTGAAGAGCCTGTTTTGTAGAGGGGGCGGCTTTATCTTGTTAGAACACCACATCTACTAACTCAAGTCAAAAAGGCAGTAGAACTAGTTCCAAGATGGCCAATGTTCCCTTAATGAATATTAGACAAGAATGGCCATGGAAGCTAAAGGTGGCTCACACCATTGTGCATCTCCACACTATACATGATGGCACTCTCCAGCCCTCCTGAGAACTCTGATGCAGCCATAATTAGTACCAAGGCAGATACTGCTTTCATCACTGAACACTATTGTTGGCCATTCAATAGGCCTCCAATAGGTCCTTTTGTGGCACTGGTGGAGATGCTCTTGGAGATGATGAGAGGTCAGTGGCAAACAAGCCAGTGGAGTGCGTGAGTGCAGTCCTGCTTCAAGTAGAAAGTTTCTTATTGTTCGGATAGTCACTGCAGAAACAATTTGTGATGCCATGGCTGTCCTTTGAGATACAGCAGTTCTTGATGTTTGTATACACGTGTCTGTCTAGATCATCCTTCCTTACTCACTCTAAGTGGTTGAGTGCCCTCCTCTGACCAATGTCGACACCACAAATGCAATACAGAAACACGCTTTGAGATCTGAAAGATGAACCATTCATTTTCTCGAAGTCTCATATTTTAGCCCTTTTCAAAGTCCATTATGTGCAGAAATAGTACACACCTTCATCAAGCAGGTATTGTGAATAGTTCAATAACACCCAATCAATAGTCCTGTAAGAGAGAAGATGAAAAAACTGTGCTACCAGACTAAAAACAACAACAGTGATGCCAGACCAAAAGAAAAGTCTGTGGAGTATCTGTAAGTAAAGTAAGGATCTTGGAACTTTGATCACTACATGTAACACCCTCCAGAATTGCCATATTGTAAAACAGTGATTTAACTTAACTCCTTCTAAGTGTTTCTGCAACGTGCTGCCCCCCGGGGCCCATCATGTCCCAGGTGTATAGGAATGCAGAGTGGTGTGGTGTGGCCCCAATAGTTTTCTGAGTGTGTCACGGTGTTCCTACCTGGATATAGCCGATCCCCAGGGTTAGGCTCCAAAGCAATAAAGGAGAATAGTTGAGTTAGGATATGGAAAATAAATTGAGTCCAGATCTAGATAAAGTTTAACAGCTTTACTTGAGTAAACTTGCATCCAGACAATATTCAGGCTTTTTCTTGGTTCCAGTAGGCTTTGGCATAAACTGGCAGGCAAACTTGATAACTCTGCTTTCTCTCTTTGCTGTGCTAAACTCGGCATGGGTCTGGTTACTGGACATTCGGTCGGTTGTGGTATCCCTGGATTGGGGTGCCTTTGGCTGTTGTCCCCCTCCTGACACTAAGTAAGTAAATTAACAAGGAGTCAGGGTGCTCTATGAGCTGATCCCCTTTTGAGAGACTCCTGCCACAGCAGAATAACTTTTTCTCCTTTCTGTTACATCTTCCACATATCTGCCTCCATCGCAAGCTTAGCTTAGACTGCACTGGCTGCTACATGTTAGGCACATCTGGCTCTGACGGTGCCCAGGCTTAGACTGCTCTAAAGTAGAACTGCAACCCATCCCTTCTGGTAGGAAACAGGACTGGCCTACTTCTGCCCAAAAAGGGGAGAATGGAATGGTAAGTTCCATTCTATCTAAAGATCTCTCTGCCATATATACACTGCCACCTGCTGGTGAACCAGGCACAATACATGAACATAACAGTTTCAGAGCAATATTATCAATGCACAATGTGAAGAACCTGGAATAAATACATGGATGACATTATTAGTTAGCAATTAAATACAGTAGCAGGGTGTGGAAATGGTAATACCATTCATAGTATAGGTATAGTACTGCAGAGTATTTTACTCACCTACAGTGTAGGTTTAGTACTGGGACTACTCTCTGATTAGAAAGTTTGGCTGGGGCATCCATAAGCTTGGCAGACTGACTGAAGAAGGGTGCCAAGAAGAGAGGGGGCCAAGATGGTGCCTGGACACCTGTGTGGGATTAGAGGCATGATAACCTGAAGAGATTGCAGCTAGACTGGAGAGGTTTGCATACTCCCTGTCTGCATCTATTTCTGTCTGGTCTGCTCGAGAAGTCCAAGTAAATGGGATATTTCTCCTTTATTAAGCATGACTTACAGAGGATACCAGAGTGTACCTCTACAAAGGAAGGCAGGATGACTGACCTAAAAGATAAAATGGTGCCCGTTGCTAGAGATTCAAACAGGTTTTAGTGATTGCAGTGTTACAGACCAAAGCATATGACCTGGAAAATAGGCCAAAGCACAATAACATAAGGCTTGTTGAGTAGCAATAACTTGACATCCTTGTTCCCCATACAGTCCTTCACAGTCCTTCTCAGACCCTTACCTCAGGAAATCCTCCCAGACCTGTGCTGATACATATCCTGCATTATAAAGATTGAAACATTTCACTTCATAAAGAAAGAAGATCTTCATATTTTTGTGACAACACATCGAAAGTGCAATACTGTACATAGAAATTCTTTAATACTGAACTCAAATTGGGTCAACTTCAGCTTTCTTAGACCATACTGTGTGTTTCAGCTCTGAGAAGAACCCACTTCTTCACTGCATTGAATGAAGTTGTAAAGTAGTTGCCATAAACAAGACCTGAGATAAGATTTAACTCTACCTGTTCTCCTTTGATTGGAGTTGTTAACTCTTCCTTTTCTTCGCTATCTGGCACAAACCACCATGATGACGTCTTTCAGCCATGAATCAATAGTTCCCCTTAATAGTGCCCATTGCTTGTTGCATAATGCAGTCAAGACAACATGTCACTTGTCCTGGCCCAGATGAATGGGGCATAGTACAAAGAATGACAAAAGCAGGGCCCTAATGTATGGCAGGCTCCCAACTATGAGTGTTGTACATATCTCAATTATTTCAGAGTTACATTTTGGTGGAAAACCCATTTCATTAAAGGGTTATTCCCATCTTAGATAATGGGGGCATATTGCATATGCCAGGGTCCTCCAGGCACAGCGCTTCCGACTCCATTCGCGATATAGGTGTGGGTCCCAGTGGTGGGAACCGTACCTATAAGACAATGGGGGCATATCCTAGCGATATGCCCCCATTGTCTGAGATGGGGATACCCCTTTAAAGGGGTTGTATGCAGGGTATGTATGTATGTATGTATGTATGTATAATTATAGGGGGCACTGAAGGGAACATTATAAATACTGTGGACAGTGATGGCAGGCATTACTACTGAAAGCTCCATAGGAGTGCCTTATAGATTGGCATTATTTCTATTAGGGGGTGCCTTATTGGTACTGAGGGCACTGTAGGGAGCCTTATTACCACTGGGGGTAATATGGGGGACTTCCGCCTAGCAGTGAGCCCAGTGACATCACCAGCACTAATGGACAGGCTTTAGCGCCACCCTAGACTGTAAAGCCACCTATCAGTGCCGGTGACGTCTCCGCTTAGCAGTGTAAAAATGTAAACAAAACAGCCCTTGCCCTTTGCTTTACAGCGCAGGCCAAGATCATCGGAGCATGAAATGTCAGAGGGGTTGAGTAGGGGGAGAAGGGGTTATGTCCGAGGAAAGGGGAGGGGGGGGGCAGGTACATTCCTTGCACAGGGGCCCTCTGTTGTCTGTGTCCGCCACTGGACCAACCAGCATCTTGCGTTACAAGGACAAACCATTGATTTCAGTGGGCTGCATGCAATGCTTTATTTCCCCTGTGGGGGCGCAGTAGAGAAATTGAAGGTATTCTGTTGGATTCTTTAGCAGATCATAGTTGATTGCTGGTGGTCTCGGTGGTGGCACCATCAATGATCAGGTTATGCTTGGGGGTCGTTTCTAGAAGAAAAAAAAATCTACAATGCAGACGGTCCCTTTAAATTGAGACTCATATGAACATTCAAACTCTTGTCAACACTTTTCAACACTATTGCAATATAATTTCATCTCCTCAGTCACAGGCTCCGTATGCAAACGAGATGTTCCATTCTCAGCTTAATAAACAGGCAATCAATTAAATGTGCGACAACGACGTGTAGATGGCAGGTGACTGTCTGCTAATTACTTCTCCAATGTCTAAAGAGATGCCATTATCGTCAGACTATGAGATCGGAGGCTTCTGGCGGAGGAGGTGTCAACGAGTACAAAAATATGGGGAACACAAGACAAGACGTCAAGAAAGGTAATAACAATGTTACAAATTCACAAATGGAGCCAAATCTATATCCAACTAAAGACGTCAGTGACACAGGAGGCATTCAGTACCCGAACCTGAGTCACCTGACATTACAGACGTCGTTCTCCCTGACCATTATATATTTCATTTGCACTTATTTGTCATCTTGCCCCTCGACGTGCTCAACTCTCCTTGATCTACTTGTATCAGGAATTTATACAGGTTCAGGAAGTGCGGCTGGTCTCAGAGGGATCCGCTTATCTAAGTGTAAATTTCTTGCCTCTGCCTGTCGACATTATGATTTATCTATTTTGACTTGTTTCCTGACTTCTCTTCTGTATAAACCTTCATTTTTTTTCCGGTGATTTATGTTTTTGGTTTTAAAAGAGTTTTATTGACTTGATCTCATAGATAAAAATGAAAAAGTACACAAAATATGGGGCGCATAGGGAGAAGTCACACCTGTACCTGGGTGTAGAGGCCTAAAAGCTACCATATTTTATACCCTATAAGACGCACCTAGGTTTTAGAGGAGGGAAATAAGAAAACAATATTTTTCATTAAACCTCAGGTCAGACCACCAATCAGACCCCCAATGTTAATCAGACCTCAGATCAGACCCACAATCAGACTTCAGCTCAGACCCCAATGTAAATGACCCCCAATCAGACCTCAGATAAGAGCCTCATGCCTCTCATCAGCCTCCATGCCTTCCATCACCCCCATATCAGCCCTTATGCCTCTCATCACCCCAATATCAGACCCTATTCCTCTCATCACCCCTATATCAGCCCTTATACCTCTCATCACCCCTATATCAGCCCCTATTCCTCTCATCACCCCTATATCAGCCCTTATACCTCTCATCACCCCTATATCAGCCCTTATGCCTCTCATCACCCCAATATCAGACCCTATTCCTCTCATCACCCCTATATCAGCCCTTATACCTCTCATCACCCCTATTATCAGCCCTTATACCTCTCATCACCCCTATATCAGCCCCTATTCCTCTCATCAGACCCCATATCAGACCCTATGCCTCTCATCACCCCTATATCAGCCCTTATACCTCTCATCACCCCCATATCAGCCCCTATTCCTCTCATCAGCCCTATATCAGCCCCTATACCGCTCATCACCCCCATATCAGACCCTATACCTCTCATTACTCCCATATCAGCCCCTATGCCTCTCATCAGCCCCAATATCAGCCATTATGCCTCTCATCACCCAATATCAGCCCGATGCCTCTCATCACCCCATATCAGCCCCTTATGCCTCTCATCACCCCAATGTCAGCCCTTATGCCTCTCATCACCCCATATCAGCCCTTATGCCTCTCATCACCCCATATCAGCGCCTATTCCTCTCATCACCCCCATATCACACCCTATGCCTCTCATAAAGCCCCCATATCAGCCCATTATGCCTCTCATCACCCAATATCAGCCCCTATGCCTCTCATCACCCCATATCAGCCCCTATTCCTCTCATCAGCCCCCATATCAGACCCTATGCCTCTCCCTAAGCCCCCATATCAGCCCTTATGCCTCTCATCACCCAATATCAACCCTTATGCCTCTCATCACCCAAATATCAGCCCCTATGCCTCTCATCACCCCCATTATCAGCCCCTATACCTCTCATCACCCTAATATCAGCCCCTATGCCTCTCATCACCCCCATATCAGACCCTATTCCTCTCATCAGCCCCCATATCAGACCCTATGCCTCTCATCACCCCCATATTAGTCCCTATGCCTCTCATCAGCCCCCATATCATACCCTATGCCTCTCATCACCCCCATATCTGCCCCTATACCTCTCATCACCCCCATATCAGACCCTATGCCTCTCATTACCCCCCCATATCAGACCCTATTCCTCTCATCAGCCCCCATATCAGACCCTATGCTCTCATCACCCCCATATTAGTCCCTATGCCTCTCATCAGCCCCCATATCAGCCCTTATGCCTCTAATCACCCAATATCAACCCTTATGCGTCTCATCACCCCCAATATCAGCCCCGATGCCTCTCATCACCCCCCATTATCAGCCCCTATACCTCTTATCACCCCCATATCAGCCCCTATGCGTCTCATCACCCCCCATATCAGACCCTATGCCTCTCATTAGTCCCCATATCAGACCCTATTCCTCTCACCAGCCCCCATATCAGACCCTATGCCTCTCATCACCCTAATATCAGCCCCTATGCCTCTCATCACCCCAATATCAGACCCTATGCCTCTCATCAGTCCCCATATCAGACCCTATTCCTCTCATCAGCCCCCATATTAGTCCCTATGCCTCTCATCAGCCCCCATATAAGCCCTTATGCCTCTCATCACCCAATATCAACCCTTATGCCTCTCATCACCCCAATATCAGCCCCTATGCCTCTCATCACCCCCCATTATCAGCCCCTATACCTGTCATCACCACCATATCAGCCCCTATGCCTCTCATCACCCCCATATAAGACCCTATGCCTCTCATCAGTCCCCATATCAGACCCTATTCCTCTCATCAGCCCCCCATATCAGACCCTATGCCTCTCGTCACCCCCATATCAGCCCCTATACCTCTCATCACCCCCATATCAGTCCCTATGCCTCTCATCACCCCCCATTATCAGCCCCTATACCTCTCATCAGCTCACATATCAGACCCTATGCCTCTCATCAGCCCCCATATCAGACCCTACGCCTCTCATAACCCCCATATCAGTCCCTATGCCTCTCATCAACCTCCCATATCGGCCCCTATTCCTCTCATCAGCCTCCATCTCAGACCCTATGCCTCTCATCGGCCCCCATATCAGCCTCTATGCCTCTCATCACCCCCATATCAGCCCTTTTGCCTCTCATCAGCCCCCCATATCAGCCCCCTATACCTGTCATCACCCCCATATCAGCCCCTATGTCTCTTATCACCCCCATATCAGCCCTATACCTCTCCTCACCCCCATATCAGCCCCTATATCTCTCATCACCACCATATCAGCCATTTTGACTCTCATCAGCCCCCATTATCAGCCCCATTTCCTCAGATCAGCCCCCAGCCTCATGCCAGATAAAATTAAAAAAAACACTTACCTCTCCTACTCCCTTGGCCTAGCATTAGCATGGATCCAGCAGGCTGTTCTCCTACCAGAACAGCCTGCCGGACCCTGCTACCACAAGTGTGAAAGTAGCCTAAAGAGCTGACATTGTGGTCGTTCCCTGTTCATCAGGGGACCAGGATCAGTTTTGTGCAGAGAGAAAAGTAGAACATTTCGACCTCAATGAGGTGTGATGGGTTCCCTTTAAGAGATGCAGCACGTTGCGGATGGTATGTTGCCATGTATCTTCTTAATATAAACATTGCTATTGTTCTATTACTTCTCCCCGGCTGACACTTCCCCTTTAATCGTTCTTTGATTTCTTTAGCGAGTTCATAATTCACCGTTGGAAATCCCATTGCATTTCATCATCTTGTTTTCTTTTCCGAATTCCATTTGATCAGCCATCATTTTTGAGTGACTTATGTCCGACATCCGCCCGTCCCATTCCCCTTTCCGTCGCCTTCTGCGCGGTTCACTATAACTTCTCGCTCTTGATGAATTCGCTCTCTTGTTCTGCATTTGCCTGGAGATTTTATTCTCACATTCACCTTGAATGAATAACTTCTGTGAAATGGAATTATAGGATATCGCTCCCCGAAACGCCATTAGATTTATATTAAAGAGTCGTTACTTGGAGGATAACCCTCATTCTCCATGATTTATAGGGCGAGAAGCGGATGAGTCAGGAGATTCTTATTAGTATCTGTGTGACCTGGGGATCTATTGTCCGGCCACTTGCTGAGGACATTTGCAGCTTGCTGATAGTCTCCCTCCACGCACAGCGTTATCCTCGCCACAATGCCGGAGATGAGAGGCTGAGTCTTTCTTCCGTGATCAACGTGAAATCACTTTTATTTTTGTGGTTTATGAAGTTGAAAATACATTCCGAGGAAATCTCCCCCATAGGAAGAAATGAAGAAGCTCCGGATAAATGACACATGTGAAATGGTTGTCTCTTATGGAAGAAGCAAAAGCTGACGAATAATGATAAAGACACGGCCACAGTCCATGACCTACATACTGATGAGAGGAGCCGGCAATCACCCGCTACATTGTAAATCATGGAAAAGATGCGGCTGCATTTACAAACCAGGTTACTGCTGATAAAGGGACATAATCTGTAGAACACGTTCTGTAAATATGTTACATTGATCTTCTATTGATTCTAAGAAAAATCTTGATATGAAATGCAATGTATGTACACAGTGACTCCACCAGCAGAATAGTGAGTGCAGCTCTGGAGTATAATACAGAATGTAACTCAGGATCAGTACAGGATAAGTAATGTATGTACACAGTGACTGCACCAGCAGAATAGTGAGTGCAGCTCTGGAGTATAATACAGGATGTAACTCAGGATCAGTACAGGATAAGTAATTTATGTATACAGTGACTGCACCAGCAGAATAGTGAGTGCAGCTCTGGAGTATAATACAGGATGTAACTCAGGATCAGTACAGGATAAGTAATGTATGTACACAGTGACTGCACCAGCAGAATAGTGAGTGCAGCTCTGGAGTAGAATACAGGATGTAACTCAGGATCAGTACAGAATAAGTAATGTAATGTATGTACACAGTGACTGCACCAGCAGAATAGTGAGTGCAGCTCTGGAGTATAATACAGGATGTAACTCAGGATCAGTACAGGATAAGTAATGTATGTACACAGTGACTGCACCAGCAGAATAGTGAGTGCAGCTCTGGAGTATAATACAGGATGTAACTCAGGATCAGTACAGGATAAGTAATGTATGTACACAGTGACTGCACCAGCAGAATAGTGAGTGCAGCTCTGGAGTAGAATACAGGATGTAACTCAGGATCAGTACAGAATAAGTAATGTAATGTATGTACACAGTGACTGCACCAGCAGAATAGTGAGTGCAGCTCATGAGTATAATACAGGATGTAACTCAGGATCAGTACAGGATAAGTAATGTATGTACACAGTGACTGCACCAGCAGAATAGTGAGTGCAGCTCATGAGTATAATACAGGATGTAACTCAGGATCAGTACAGGATAAGTAATGTATGTACACAGTGACTGCACCAGCAGAATAGTGAGTGCAGCTCTGGAGTATAATACAGGATGTAACTCAGGATCAGTACAGGATAAGTAATGTATGTACACAGTGACTGTACCAGCAGAATAGTGAGTGCAGCTCTGGAGTATAATACAGGATGTAACTCAGGATCAGTACAGGATAAGTAATGTATGTACACAGTGACTGCACCAGCAGAATAGTGAGTGCAGCTCTGGAGTATAATACAGGATGTAACTCAGGATCAGTACAGGATAAGTAATGTATGTACACAGTGACTGTACCAGCAGAATAGTGAGCGGAGCTCTGGGGTATAATACAGGATGTTAATCAGGATCAGTACATGATAAGTAATGTATGTACACAGTGACTGCACCAACAGAATAGTGAGTGCAGCTCTGGAGTATAATACAGGATGTAACTCAGGATCAGTACAGGATAAGTAATGTATGTACACAGTGACTGCACCAGCAGAATAGTGAGCGCAGCTCTGGGGTATAATACAGGATGTTAATCAGGATCAGTACATGATAAGTAATGTATGTACACAGTGACTGCACCAACAGAATAGTGAGTGCAGCTCTGGAGTATAATACAGGGTGTAACTCAGGATCAGTACAGGATAAGTAATGTATGTACAGAGTAACTGCACCAGCAGAATAGTGAGTGCAGCTCTGGAGTTAATACAGGATGTAACTCAGGATCAGTACAGGATAAGTAATGTAATGTACACAGTGACTGCACCAGCAGAATAGTGAGTGCAGCTCTGGAGTATAATACAGGATGTAACTCAGGATCAGTACAGGATAAGTAATGTATGTACACAGTGACTGCACCAGCAGAATAGTGAGTGCAGCTCTGGAGTATAATACAGGATGTAACTCAGGATCAGTACAGGATAAGTAATGTATGTACACAGTGACTGTACCAGCAGAATAGTGAGCGCAGCTCTGGGGTATAATACAGGATGTTAATCAGGATCAGTACATGATAAGTAATGTATGTACACAGTGACTGCACCAACAGAATAGTGAGTGCAGCTCTGGAGTATAATACAGGGTGTAACTCAGGATCAGTACAGGATAAGTAATGTATGTACAGAGTAACTGCACCAGCAGAATAGTGAGTGCAGCTCTGGAGTATAATACAGGATGTAACTCAGGATCAGTACAGGATAAGTAATGTATGTACACAGTGACTGCACCAGCAGAATAGTGAGTGCAGCTCTGGAGTATAATACAGGATGTAACTCAGGATCAGTACAGGATAAGTAATGTATGTACACAGTGACTGTACCAGCAGAATAGTGAGCGCAGCTCTGGGGTATAATACAGGATGTTAATCAGGATCAGTACATGATAAGTAATGTATGTACACAGTGACTGCACCAACAGAATAGTGAGTGCAGCTCTGGAGTATAATACAGGGTGTAACTCAGGATCAGTACAGGATAAGTAATGTATGTACAGAGTAACTGCACCAGCAGAATAGTGAGTGCAGCTCTGGAGTTTAATACAGGATGTAACTCAGGATCATTACAGGATAAGTAATGTAATGTACACAGTGACTGCACCAGCAGAATAGTGAGTGCAGCTCTGGAGTATAATACAGGATGTAACTCAGGATCAGTACAGGATAAGTAATGTATGTACACAGTGACTGCACCAGCAGAATAGTGAGTGCAGCTCTGGAGTATAATACAGGATGTAACTCAGGATCAGTACAGGATAAGTAATGTATGTACACAGTGACTGTACCAGCAGAATAGTGAGCGCAGCTCTGGGGTATAATACAGGATGTTAATCAGGATCAGTACATGATAAGTAATGTATGTACACAGTGACTGCACCAACAGAATAGTGAGTGCAGCTCTGGAGTATAATACAGGGTGTAACTCAGGATCAGTACAGGATAAGTAATGTATGTACAGAGTAACTGCACCAGCAGAATAGTGAGTGCAGCTCTGGAGTTTAATACAGGATGTAACTCAGGATCAGTACAGGATAAGTAATGTAATGTACACAGTGACTGCACCAGCAGAATAGTGAGTGCAGCTCTGGAGTAGAATACAGGATGTAACTCAGGATCAGTACAGAATAAGTAATGTAATGTATGTACACAGTGACTGCACCAGCAGAATAGTGAGTGCAGCTCTGGAGTATAATACAGGGTGTAACTCAGGATCAGTACAGGATAAGTAATGTATGTACAGAGTAACTGCACCAGCAGAATAGTGAGTGCAGCTCTGGAGTTTAATACAGGATGTAACTCAGGATCAGTACAGGATAAGTAATGTAATGTACACAGTGACTGCACCAGCAGAATAGTGAGTGCAGCTCTGGAGTATAATACAGGATGTAACTCAGGATCAGTACAGGATAAGTAATGTATGTACACAGTGACTGCACCAGCAGAATAGTGAGTGCAGCTCTGGAGTATAATACAGGATGTAACTCAGGATCAGTACAGGATAAGTAATGTATGTACACAGTGACTGTACCAGCAGAATAGTGAGCGCAGCTCTGGGGTATAATACAGGATGTTAATCAGGATCAGTACATGATAAGTAATGTATGTACACAGTGACTGCACCAACAGAATAGTGAGTACAGCTCTGGAGTTTAATACAGGATGTAACTCAGGATCAGTACAGGATAAGTAATGTAATGTACACAGTGACTGCACCAGCAGAATAGTGAGTGCAGCTCTGGAGTAGAATACAGGATGTAACTCAGGATCAGTACAGAATAAGTAATGTAATGTACACTCACCGGCCACTTTATTAGGTACACCATGCTAGTAACGGGTTGGACCCCCTTTTGCCTTCAGAACTGCCTCAATTCTTCGTGGCATAGATTCAACAAGGTGCTGGAAGCATTCCTCAGAGATTTTGGTCCATATTGACATGATGACATCACACAGTTGCCGCAGATTTGTCGGCTGCACATCCATGATGCGAATCTCCCGTTCCACCACATCCCAAAGATGCTCTATTGGATTGAGATCTGGTGACTGTGGAGGCCATTTGAGTACAGTGAACTCATTGTCATGTTCAAGAAACCAGTCTGAGATGATTCCAGCTTTATGACATGGCGCATTATCCTGCTGAAAGTAGCCATCAGATGTTGGGTACATTGTGGTCATAAAGGGATGGACATGGTCAGCAACAATACTCAGGTAGGCTGTGGCGTTGCAACGATGCTCAATTGGTACCAAGGGGCCCAAAGAGTGCCAAGAAAATATTCCCCACACCATGACACCACCACCAACAGCTTGAACCGTTGATACAAGGCAGGATGGATCCATGCTTTCATGTTGTTGACGCCAAATTCTGACCCTACCATCCGAATGTCGCAGCAGAAATCAAGACTCATCAGACCAGGCAACGTTTTTCCAATCTTCTACTGTCCAATTTCGATGAGCTTGTGCAAATTGTAGCCTCAGTTTCCTGTTCTTAGCTGAAAGGAGTGGCACCCGGTGTGGTCTTCTGCTGCTGTAGCCCATCTGCCTCAAAGTTCGACGTACTGTGCGTTCAGAGATGCTCTTCTGCCTACCTTGGTTGTAACGGGTGGCAATTTGAGTCACTTTTGCCTTTCTATCAGCTCGAAACCAGTCTGCCCATTCTCCTCTGACCTCTGGCATCAACAAGGCATTTCCGCCCACAGAACTGCCGCTCACTGGATGTTTTTTCTTTTTCGGACCATTCTCTGTAAACCCTAGAGATGGTTGTGCGTGAAAATCCAGTAGATCAGCAGTTTCTGAAATACTCAGACCAGCCCTTCTGGCACCAACAACCATGCCACGTTCAAAGGCACTCAAATCACCTTTCTTCCCCATACTGATGCTCGGTTTGAACTGCAGGAGATTGTCTTGATCATGTCTACATGCCTAAATGCACTGAGTTGCCGCCATGTGATTGGCTGATTAGAAATTAAGTGTTAACAAGCAGTTGGACAGGTGTACCTAATAAAGTGGCCGGTGAGTGTATGTACACAGTGACTGCACCAGCAGAATAGTGAGTGCAGCTCTGGAGTATAATACAGGATGTAACTTCAGTCAGGATAGTACAGTAAGTATGTTACAGAGTAACTGCACCAGCAGAATAGTGAGTGCAGCTCTGGAGTTTAATACAGGATGTAACTCAGGATCAGTACAGGTAAGTAATGTAATGTACACAGTGGATGTGATGCAGTGAATAGTTGCAGCTCTGGAGTACAGGATGTAACTCAGGATCAGTACAGGATAGTAATGTAGTGCAGCTCAGTAGTGAGTCTGGATATAATACAGGATGTAACTCAGGATCTAGTACAGGATGTCAAGTAATGCACAGTGAGTAATCAGCAGAAGTACATGCAGCTCTGTAGTGTAGCTCAGTGATAATACAGTGATGTGCAGCTCTGGTAGGATAACAGTACAGGATAAGTAATGTAATGTAGTGCACAGGTGACTGCACCAGCAGAATAGTGAGTGCAGCTCTGGAGTTTAAATACAGGAACTGTAACTGGATCAGTATGAATACATGTATGTACACAGTGACTGCACCAGCAGAATAGTGAGTGCAGCTCTGGAGAAGAATACAGGATGTAACTCAGGATCAGTACAGAATAAGTAAGTAATGTATGTACACAGTGACTGCACCAGCAGAATAGTGAGTGCAGCTCTGGAGTATAATACAGGTGTGTAACTCAGGATCAGTACAGGATAAGTAATGTATGTACAGAGTAACTGCCACCAGCAGAATAGTGAGTGCAGCTCTGGAGTTAATACAGGATGTAACTCAGGATCAGTACAGGATAAGTAATGTAATGTACACAGTGACTGCACCAGCAGAATAGTGAGTGCAGCTCTGGAGTATAATACAGGATGTAACTCAGGATCAGTACAGGATAGTAATGTATGTACACAGTGACTGCACCAGCAGAATAGTGAGTGCAGCTCTGGAGTATAATACAGGATGTAACTCAGGATCAGTACAGGATAAGTAATGTATGTACACAGTGACTGTACCAAGCAGAATAGTGAGCGCAGCTCTGGGGTATAATACAGGATGTAACTCAGGATCAGTACAGGATAAGTAATGTATGTACACAGTGACTGCACCAGCAGAATAGTGAGTGCAGCTCTGGGGTATAATACAGGGTGTAACTCAGGATCAGTACATGATAAGTAATGTATGTACACAGTGACTGCACCAACAGAATAGTGAGTGCAGCTCTGGAGTATAATACAGGGTGTAACTCAGGATCAGTACAGGATAAGTAATGTAATGTACACAGTGACTGCACCAGCAGAATAGTGAGTGCAGCTCTGGAGTTTAATACAAGATGTAACTCAGGATCAGTACAGGATAAGTAATGTATGTACACAGTGACTGCACCAGCAGAATAGTGAGTGCAGCTCTGGAGTATAATACAGGATGTAACTCAGGATCAGTACAGGATAAGTAATGTATGTACACAGTGACTGCACCAGCAGAATAGTGAGTGCAACTCTGGACTGTGATAAATATCAAAATTGAGTATCCTGTCTTTCGCTGACATCTGCCATCAGAGAAGAGACAGGACATTCTCATATATGTTAGGTGATCGGATGATCCTGCTGAGATCTTCCCTTGTGTATGGTCACCGTTAGTCTTGCTGTCCAAGTGAGAGATATATCTTGAGTCAGAATCCCTAATGACCCCAATACAATGCCCAATGTAAAATCCAGTTTATTACAGATCATGAATCAGATATTCCTGATTTTTGCCTCGCCTTTCTTACCTTCTCTTTGTCCTCTGTTCTTTGGAGTCTTTTCATGAATCAGGAAGCTCAGGATACAC
Organism: Rhinella marina; assembly: GCA_900303285.1. NCBI lineage: Eukaryota > Metazoa > Chordata > Amphibia > Anura > Bufonidae > Rhinella > Rhinella marina. The sequence goes on from ONZH01000323.1 coordinate 147,796, forward strand.
AGAACAATCTGTTCCAATTAGTTTACAGATCTGTGCTGCACAGAATGGGAATATGTGAGAACAAAATCCAGAGATGCTCGGATAATGTCTGTCATTTTCTATAAATGTGGTTTGAATTGATGGAATTGTATCTGTTACCATGATAACGGAGTATCTGGAATCAATGGAGCTGGAAATGCTGCAGGTTCCTAAGGCTTCTTCACCTGACATAAGCTCCATATTGTCTCCTCTAAATAATGTCAGTATAACGATATCATGACAATCCTTAAAGGGGGATATATGACCTTTTGGAAACCCTAGTTATAGATGCATATGGGTAATAATAAATCTCAATCCCCCTCCGATTATGGGGTCACTATATTCCTTTATCGGCTGGAACAACAACATGTGAATGTGGCAGCAAATTACTGACCACATTGTCAATACTAACTGCAGGCCATCGCTTGCCTCACAACCACTCCGGATTCAGCGGGACAGTCCTGGATTGCAGTGGCTTTCCCGCTGTCCCGGTATGGGGGAGGTATGTCCCGCTTACCGGCAGCTGTCCTTGCGTCCATAGGACGCAGAGACAGTTTCCTGTGTTATGATGAAGCAGACAGCCAGCATCTGCTGTCTGCTTCATCATCCCTCTGTTCCCCTTTGCAGGCTTTCCATACCTCTGGTCTGGGAGGGGGGCCAAGCCGGCTGGCAGCCTTGGCCCCGCCCTCTCCACAGACCAGATCAACCGATGTCCTAGTGCTCCTGCAGATGCTGCTAGGAAGAAAGTAAGTATATGGTGTTTATTTTTTAACTTTCTGTCAGTGGCACATTGTGGGCATATTACTGGGGGGGGCACAACATATTACTGGAGGGCACAATGTGGGCATGTTACTGGGGGCACAACACATTCCTGGAGGGCACAATGTGGGCATGTTACTGGGGGCACAACATATTCCTGGGGGGCACAATGTGGGCATGTTACTGGTGGCACATCTTATTACTGAGGGGAGCACAATGTGGGCATATTACTGGGGGGGCACAGCTGGGCATATTACTGGGGGCACATAACAGGGCATATTACTAGGGGCACAACTGGACATATTACTGGGGGCACGTAACTGGGCATATTACTGGGGGCACAGTGTGGGTATATTACTGGGGGCACAGCTGGGCTTATTACTGGAGGGCACAATGTGGGCATGTTACTGGGGGCACATCTTATTACTGAGGGGAGCACAATGTGGGCATATTACTGGGGGGCACAGCTGGGCATATTACTGGGGGCACAGTGTGGGTATATTACTGGGGGCACAGCTGGGCTTATTACTGGGGGCACGTAACTGGGCATATTACTGGGGGCACAGTGTGGGTATATTACTGGGGGCACAGCTGGGCATATTAATGGGGGCACATAATGGGAATAATTACTATGTGGGGCAGTAAGGGGACAGGGTGGGATTAGGTGTATAGTAAAGTTTTGGGAGGAGTTAGAGGCGTGGCCTAGTGCTGCAAAAATTTGCCACAATGTGTCCCTCTTTGCTCTTTTACAAAGTTGGGTGGTATGCCATCGGTAAGGGATAAGGGGACATGAAGGTCTGCCTGTGCCATACCCATGTGCAGCTACTACTGAGCTTTTTCAGGATTAATAAACCAAAGTGAGGAAGTCACAAAGAAAAGTCCTGTCTTAGGCTCTATTAGAGTGTATGGACACCAAGGAGACGAGCCTTCTGCTTGAAAGCCGTATGAGCCAGAATGTAGAATCTCACTTCAGACCAAGCCATCCATGAATCAACATCTAACTAGATACAGCTGCCTACTACTAAATTATCTGTATTCCGTGAGGTGCAATAAACCCTTGGACCTTGGACTATTTGTAGGGATGACTGGCCATAGACTCTACAGGAAAACCTCTAGGTGGGCCCAAGTACTTATGTACCTGGCAGGCCATCCTGAGGTAACTGGGGTAGGAGGACAGAACATAGCGGCTGGTGCTGGCCACCAGAGAGGGGCAGCTTCTGGGGAGGGATTTTTTGCAGTTACAGTATTATTTTGTGCTATACTGTGGTGTTTAGCTCTGCAGGGGCGGTATTGTGTTCTTCAATATGGTATGGCTTGCACCACCTACTAGTGTTGGTCTTGCATTCTGTCAATTTTGAGCTGCATACGACATGGGGCCACTTTTCCTTTTTATCAGGGCCTCTTTAAGGTCCCAGTCTGCCCCTGAGCATCAGCTAATCTTAAAAGGAAAAATCCACTGGGTTCTCCTATGGTTTTATTTGCGGTAGGACCTGTCACTTCACCCAAGACCGTCGGTTCTGATACTTTTTACGTCTTCTATATCTGCGGCATTGGCTGCTTTGCACCTCTGTGAACGCTCCCTGAGAATCTTCTCACACTTCTCCTACAGACGACTGGTTACAATATGGATACATATGTTGCAAACACCAAGGTTAACGTATCCCAGCTGGCACTTGGCGACAATGTTTGGCGGTTTTGATACATGAAGGTTCTTATGGCCTTGACATTTTGTCAGTTTTATATTCTTTATATCAGTCCCTGTTGTGGCTTTAACATTGGGACGACATATCAGGGTGGAGAATAAGACTGCTGCATTAGTTTGTTATAATCCCCAAGTCATATCTTCATTGTCCCAGGCTGCAGCCATACTGATTTCTAGCTTGTAGGAGGAGAAGCTAGCTACTTCCTTTTGATGTCACCATTAAAGGGGTTGTCCGAGTTATTTTTTTTTTATTGGTATGTTTCTAACTATTCAAATACAACAGCTTTTCCAGCAATTTGTGCTTCTAAAGCTGCTGGTTTCTCAGATTTCACTGAGGGTCACATGACCTGTGATGTCAGCTTTTCTGCCTGCTTATCTCATATTCATGCACAAGCAGATAAGAGCCTGTACATGAGACGTCACTGTGCTGCCCACGCCCAACTGCACTGTGCTGCCCACGCCCCCTGCTATGTGCTGGCCACACCCCCTGCTCTGCCGGCTCCTGCTTTCTGCTCTCTCCCTGGATTCTTAAAGATAAAACATTAACCTCTTCAGCCAGAACGCACACAGGGCTCAAGGCTTTACAACAGTAGCTATAGGCAATAAAGAGACATAGGATCTGTCCTCCTCATCCTGTAGAGACAGAGCTGACACTGGAGGAGATCTGCAGAGTATTGCACAAGAAAGGTAGGGGGAAGTTCCTGTGTGCATCAGTAATGTCATTGTACAGCTGGGACTTGTAGTCCCACACATACAACATGCTGCTAAGTATCCCAGCAGGCAGACATGTCACTCAGGGCAGCACTTGTATTCACTCCCTTTGCAGAGCAGGGGGAGGGGCAGAGATTGTTGTTATTGCAGGTAAACAAAGGCCATAAGAGAACCGGGGAAATGAGGAAATATAGATTTTATAACTTGCTTAACTTAGTTATATATTGCTGCCCATCAGATTTAGATTACTATATATATATTTTTTATAACTCAGACAACCCCTTTAACCTACATGGCCCAGCATTCCTTGTGGTCGTGGCTTGTTGAAAGAGAACGGGGGTCTTGCACTCTGCTACTCTGCTCTGCTCCTGTGCTCCCATGGACAATGCCTGTAGTGGCAATGTGGATGCACAACCTGCTCCTCCATCAGAACAGGGGAACAGGATCCCAATTCTTCTGATCGGTGGGGGTCCCAGTAGTTGGACCCCCAGCAATCACTTAGGATCACAGGATAGAGGAAAACATACAAACTTGGCACAACCACTTTAACGCTTTTCCTTGGTTCTCCTTATTGGATAAATATATTGGCTTCAACCTCACAAAGCAAAATAATATCCCAGTCAATAGACAGGTCAAGATCCCAGTCAATAGAGCCGTCAAGATGGTGGGAACATCTATTCTGACAACTGGAGGAAGAGTCACCTGGTCCCTTCTGTGAGAGAAGATATTGGATCTAACCTTGTCCATTAGACCAATCAATAGACCACAACCTCCTAGGAGGACTGTAAAAATTCCTTATCCACATAGGTAAACCCATTTATGTTCATCATCGAGCAGAAATGGATTAGTGAGAGAGCCACAAGCCTCAAATTATGGCAGCTGTCAACGTGATTCATGGTGATGTATGGAAAAATAATCGTAGTCGTATATCTAAGTAGATGCATTCCAAAAGTGAGAAATCCTGATGACATCCATGTTTCCCTGTGGTCTTTACATGTTTGTCCAAGCTGCTTACTAGATAAGGTTGAGATAAGATCTGTATGAAGAGTCCCATATATCCTGTCCATAGAAAGCCACCTACAGGGATGAGACCCATCTCCTCGGGAAAGGGGACTCTGAATTTTAATGCCTTACATTTAATTGACCATTCAGTCTTCCAGAGCAGGACTTCCTTGTGGATGTCCACATTTTCTAATAGTTACATGTATACTGATCTACACATCTCTCATTAAACTTGAGCTCCCCCTACAGGTGGCTGTAGGAGGTTTGGTCTGATGAATCGTGTTACATCATGTGGACAGTGGGTGCATGTGCATAGGTGCACTATGGAAAGAGATGGCACCAGGGTGCCTGGTCTTATGAACCATGTTACATCATGTAGAAGCCTGGGTCCATGTGTGTTGCTTACCTGGAGATTAGATGGCACCAGGTGCACTATGGGAAGAAGGTAGTTTGATCTGATGAATCACGTTACATCATGTAAACAGTGGGTGCATGTGTGTTACTTACCTGAGGAAGAGATGGCACCAAGTGAATTATGACATAGAAGACAAGCCAGCTAGGGGCAGTATGATGTTCTGGGCAGTGTTCTGCTAGAAACCTTGTGTCCTGGCATCATGTGCATGTGACATGTACCACTTACCTAACCATTGTACAAACTAGTACCCCTATTCATGGCATGGGTACTCCCTAATGGCAGCCCCCCTTTCAGCAGGACAATGTCCCCATTGAACTGCAAAAACTGTCCAGGAATGAGGAACATGACAGAGATCAAGGTGTGCTAGGAAGTCCGATCCATGGAGGCCACACCAAGAAACTTAAAAGATCTGCTGCTTATACCGCAGGACACCTCAGACATTACCACTAGTGATGAGTGAAGTGTTGGAAATTTTGATTTGGCTGCTTCGGCAAATTTTACAAAAAAATTTGCTTGGTCACGAATCCCATTTCTTTGTAAGTAGTGGGTGCAATGACAGGGAACGTCCTTGTACCTCTCAGATGTTGCGTTCGTAGCAGATACTGGTATTTGACATCAATATTACAGTGTAAAATTTTTTTAAAAAGTAATAAAATCATACATCACTGGCCGCACACGGGATTTTGCATGGGATCTTTAATCATGATGACGGCGTCTAGCTCTTCGTGCTCAAACGAATGAGGTAAGTATGATTTTTTTAAATTTACTTTACCATTATTCAGCAAAATTTTCCTTGAAATTCGGATCAATGTCAATTTCGTCAGGTTTGATTTGCTCAACACTAGGGATGAGCGAACCCAAGGAAGTTCGGGCTCGCCGGGTTCTGCCGAACTTCAAGTCAAAGTTCGGGTTCGGGACCCGAATTTGACCCGAACTTCACCCATGGTTATATTGGAAAATAATAGCATTCTTAAGACAGAATGCTAAATAAAATGGCCATCCAGGGGTTAAAAGTAATTTAAAAAAAACTCACCTCATCCACTTGATCGCGCAGCCGGTATCCTCTTCTATCTTCATTCAGCAGGACCTGTGATGACGTCACCGCGCTTACCATGTGGTCATGCAAGAATAATTAAGAAGAGGATACCGACTGCGCAATCAAGGGGATGAGGTGAGTTTTTTAAATTTATTTTTAACCCCTAAATGGCCATATTGTTTTGCATTCTGTCTTTTTCTGTTATAACCATAATAATAAAATCACCTGAACACTGAACTCGAACCCAAACTTTAGTGAAAAAGTCCGGGTTTGGGTCCGGGTACTCGAACTCACAAAGTTCAGTATGAACCCGAACTTTGCAGTTTGGGTTCGCTCAACTCTGCTCAACACTAATTACCGCAGTTTACTTCTAAAATGAACAAATGGTTAAAAAAAGCAAATTAAAAAAGCAATCTGTGCCATGATTGTCAGGATTGTCAGCCTGGAGGGAGAGTGGCGTGATAATAATGCAGTTCAGATATACTGACAAAATGTCGCAAAGCATCGTCATTGCTCCTGACACATTGTCACCCCGGCAACATGTCCAGTCGTCTTTCACTCGCTGTTTGTGCCGGGAGATGATGCCGTTTTCATTCTTCGGTCTTGCTGAACAGACTGCGCGCCGTTGTTTCCTTTGCTTTCCACCATCTGACTCCGTTTGGTTTCACTTAGAGAGTTAGGGAAGGCGTCTGCCCCCTCTGGCACAGTCCCATATGTCCCTCTTCTACAGATTCTGGTCTTTGTATTTACTTTTCGTCCGTATTAAAGGGCTAATCCCATCATAGAATATTCTGCCAAATCACTAGAATATCACATAATATTGTAATCTGTGTCAGTCACCTCTATCACAGGCTGCACTTACTGCTGGAGTTTCTGGTTCTCACCCATCAGGAGGTGGATTTGCTTACCGTAGTTGGCTCATAATGGCCTATCTGTTTGGAGGCCCCAATGCAGTGGTCTTTCCCCCTTTGGCACAGAGACCACTCTCGTACTGTCCTCCTTTCTTTCAAGCAACACCATTATACACAATTCAGATACAAGCTGCATGTCCACTTCCAGTCAGGGCCGGATCTCCTTCTTTCCTCTCATCCAAACACCCCATTCCTTGCATTACATGGGTTTGGGCTCCAGGGGCGCACCACCAATGAGGCCAGGTGAGGCGATCTCCTCGGGCAGCACCAGGTAGGGGCAATAGAGGGGCAGCAGAAGGGACATGGGCAATGAGCGCTTTCATTGTGGCAAAGGCATTAGGTTAAGAAATTGGCATTTGGGGGGGGAAGGATCGCCATTTCAGTTTTCGCCTCAGGCAGAAGAAAGACTAGGTGCACCCCTGATGGCCTCTGAGATCCCCACCAATCTGAAGAACAAGTGGACAGATTGAAAACTAGTAGTAATGAGCGAGCATGCTCGGCTGAACTTGCTCGGGTCCACTCGGTGTTCGGCCGAACGCCTGGTGTACTCGAGCGCCATGCTCGAGTCCCCACCCCTCACGCTAATTAATTAGCGTGCGGGGAGGGATGACATTCAGTGTAATGCCAGTAGCCATCTTAGCTACTGGCATTACAGTGATTGGCTGGCTGGGAACATGTCATCGGGTGCTATATAGCACCCGGTGACGCCTTCCTGACCAGTGTTAGTCAGGGAGAGCTGCCTCAAGGAGGGACAGATAGTGTAGGGACAGAAATGGCTAGGCAGGGATAGAATTTATTTTAAAAACAAATAAAAGCCCTTTTAAAGGCTATTGGAGGATTTTCCGAGCGGGGGGGTGCCATTGACTTACATTATGCTCGGGTGCTCGGCAGAGCACTCGAGCACCCCCTAGTGCTCGGCCAGAGCACCCGAGCATACGAGCACCCAGGTACTCGCTTAACACTAAAAACTAGACTAGACGTGGTTGGGAGTGCTGCTGTGGAGGAAATAGTTTAAAAAAGCTTAGCTTCAACCTAAAGATTGAAGGGTCCAGTCAGTTGAAACCTGCCGTTCAGTAAGAGATAATGTCCTAACAGGATCCCACCAACTACTACTGTGGATAAAATAAACAGCAATATAGACCTTGGGCCCCTGAGAAACATTAGACCAGGATGATGGGCCTCTTTACACACATAAGGCAAAGTTTACCTAAAGTTCTGAGGCTTTTACGATCTCTTGTTCTACACTTCTTCTACTTGGCATCAGCTTCTTTGTAAATTCAAAGATGCTGATTGTCCTAGAGACGGCCGTATCTGCTCCCCTGCCGGCATTTGTATTGTTTTCTCGCCACATATGATTTTCCTATAAATTTTGATACGTTTTATGAGAAGCAGGTGGCATTTCCCATCCCACCAAGCTCCGAAGACGCCGTTCTACTTGGCAGAATCGTCCTCCGAAGGTTTAAACGGCTCTTGATTCAGATCTCTTCCTATTGAGATATTTTACTTGTGAACCGCACAGAACGTCCCATCGACATTTTGTGAGACGCTGCCAACGAGAAGAGATGTAATCTGTTTCCATCATCTGTCTCCGAACAGAAATGTTATGAAACGGTTACAGTGTTACTGAAGGCCTGCGGATGCTTTGGATTCTTCCCCGCTGGATATACGAATCGTACGGTCAGAGGTCCTCATTTTATTGGAAATAAACTTTTGACATGCTAATCCGCACATTACACACAGCTGCACGGGGGCAGGGCGGGCGGTGTGCGCCTCCGCTCTTTTTATAGATGGATTATTGGTCCCATTGCATGCATGAGTTTATTGTGGATAAATTCATCAAAATTTCATAGAGAAGGCAAAACGAGCCTACAAAAAAGTATTTATCACATCACAATATAGAGAATTCATCTATTTACATTAACCACAAAAAGAGTGTTTACTTTCAAAGTGGAAACAATGTATACAAAGTAGTTTGTGTCAGTCACAATGTATACAAAGGAATCTGCATCTGTTATAATGTTTTGAGGGGTGTTCAAACATATTAAAACTTTAGATTGGTGAGGGTCTGAGTGCTGACACCCCCACCGATCTCTAGAAGGAGGGGAATCAAGCAATCGCTTAGCGTGTTCTCTCTACTTGCTGCAGGACAGGAGAAGAGAAAGACTCAAAGTCTACGGGGACTTCTCGCCAGAGTCTCCTGCATCCAGTCTCTCCTCATTCTAGAGATCAGTGGGGGTCTGAGCAACGAGACTCCCACCGATTTCTAGTTTATGCCATATGCCATTGTTAATTTTTGTGGCTTTATCCCTAGAGCCTTTTATACTGCTTTGATGGTGACCCTTAGACAGATGAAAGTGAAAGTGAATGAATACAATATGCACTTCTGACTCTAGGTGGCACTATTGATAATTCTAATAGATGGCACTCAAAAACATAACAGCGCTCCATGTGGTTGGGCATGGTACTGCAAGTAAAATGCTTCAATGTATGAGAAAAACGAGATTCCTAAAAGACTCTGTTATATAATATCCTTCTCTACCCTGTGGCTGCTACACTGACATGACCAGCTTTACTCTCATCTACTGTGTCCTTCTTCCATACCTTGTAGATTGTAAGCCTCTCTCCTTCTGCACCAGTCTGTAACTCATCTTGTTCATGCTTATTGCAGTTGTCTGTAATATGTATGTGCACCCCTTTTCATACGTACAGCGCTGTGTAATGAATGATGCATTAATAATAAATAATAATATTCATTAGTAGAGAAGCAGTAGATCAATGACTGCCATACATCTTCTCGTATCCTTACCATTACTGATGTTTGTGCATTTCTGCAGCGTAGGGGAACACGTGCAGATTCCCTCCATTATCATGAGACATCAGCCTTCTGAGCTGGTACCACTGGCAAACGGAGTCCTTTCACGTGGACTGCTCAGAAATGTCATAGCCATGCAGCAATTGTAAATTTAAAATTAATCTGCAAAAATAAAAGATTTGCTACAATTAGTATTTGTTCTTGCATCTGTCCATTTTTTCAAAGTAAAAGTTCTTCCACCTTCCATATACTGTGTCCTCCTGGGATGCACAATGGCCAACATACGTATTGTGTAGTTCTCCCACCTTAAGAACTGAAGAGTCCTGGGGGACCAGCCGGCTGGACAGGGAGCGTGCAATACCACATTGTGTTCAATGACCAAACAAAGTGTTACAGCAGCGTCCCGGGCCCCTGGCTTCTATGTCTTCTCCTTTCCTTTGTCTGCTTCTTGGTTTTCTCTTCTTTTTATTGTCAATTGTTGGTCAGGTCCTTGCACTCGCTATACTGAAGACTGGAAATATCCAATGGCATCTGATTTATTTTATAAATATATTTTATGCACTTATATAGCGCTGACATATTCCTCAGCACTTTAAAGACATTAGCATCCAACTGTCCCCAGTGGTTCTATCAGTCTATCAGTATGTCTTTGGCGTGTGGTAGGAAACGGGAGAACCCAGAGAAAACCAACAAAAAGACGAGGAGAACATACAAACTGATCCAAACTAGGACCCCAGCGCTGCAAGGCACCAATGCTAACCACTGAGCCACTGTGCTGCCCACTGCACTCATATTTGTGTTCATTTTATCAATAGAGATAGATAGATAGATATGAGATAGATAGATAGATAGATAGATAGATAGATAGATAGATAGATATGAGATAGATAGATAAATAGGAGATAGATAGACAGATATGAAATAGATAGATAGATAGATAGATAGATAGATAGATAGATAGATAGATATTAGATAGATAGATACATAGATACATAGATAGATAGATAGACAGATATGACATAGATAGATATGAGATACATAGATAAATAGATAGATAAATAGGAGATAGATAGATAGATAGATAGATAGATAGATAGATATGAAATAGATAGATAAATAGATAGATAAATAGGAGATAGATAGATTGATCGATAGATAGATTTATAAATAGATAGACAGATATGAAATAGATAGATAGATAGACATTAGATAGATATGAGATAGATAGATAGATAGATAGATAGATAGATAGATATGAGATAGATAGATAGATAGATAGATTGAGATAGATAGATAGATATGAGATAGATAGATAGATAGATAGATAGATAGATAGATAGATAGATAGATATGAGATAGATAGATAGATAGATAGATAGATAGATAGATAGATATGAGATAGATAGATAGATAGATAGATAGATATGAGATAGATAGATAGATAGATAGATAGATATGAGATAGATAGATATGAGATAGATAGATAGATAGATAGATAGATAGATAGATAGATATGAGATAGATAGATATGAGATAGATAGATAGATAGATAGATAGATAGATATGAGATAGATAGATAGATAGATAGATAGATAGGAGATATATAGATAGATAGATAGATAGATAGATAGGAGATAGATAGATAGATAGATAGATAGATAGATAGATAGATAGATAGATATCCCTCTACATTTTCTTAGATCACTTGACCAGTGGGTTGTAACATTTCCCCATGTTTTCCTGGTGCTGAGACCCTGCAGTGTATTTTTATGAAGAAAGAGATGAACTGTTCTACTATAATTTGGGTAAAGTAGACAGAATAAATGAAGGCTGTTGTATCACAAATTGAAAAATCTGCTGTTTTTTGTGTGAAGAAACATCAAAGTCAAACCCTCTGCTCCCATCTTAGCTCCTCAGGCTCATCCTAAGATGGATAGTGAAGGGTCAACCATCGGCAGCAGCAATCCAATATGGAAGAAGCTCCAGCGTCTTCTAAAGTCCAAAGTTCTCTTCAATATCCATAAAAACAGGACCTGGTCCGCTGCCTATGTGTCCGGTTTTTATGGCTTCTGAAGAAAACTTTGGACTTTAGAAAACAGAACAAAAAATAAAGAACAAAAAGTAAAATGAAAAATAAAATGATTTATATGATGGTGTTTTTTTGGTTTCACATTTGTGTCCCATTTCTCGGTGTCGCTGTTAATTTGAAGTCTGCTGAATTAGGAGAGGAAAGTGATGTGCGGGCAGATGGCTGTCACAATCTGCATCTCTGTATTGGGAATTAATTGATACGTGCATGCCTCCTCGCATGCCGTATAACATGAAGTGCCAAAATAAATCAGCCGTGTGAATCTCTTCAGAGACTCATTTATCTATTTAAAGGAAAGATAAATAAGTGGAGAATATCCCAGGGAACATTTTCAGAAAAATAAATGCTCAATATTTAATACATAAATCACTTCTCCAGCTTGTTGCGTCAAAGTGAAGAAATTACTTCTGAAAGTGTTGAACCTGAAAGAAGTCGAGCCAAGAAATAAAAATAATAATAATTACCGTACAGCAGATTTTTATATCATAGATTTTTAAGTTAAATGCTGGGTCGTCTCAAGAGTTTTGGAAGGAAACTCCATCGTTTGCTCCCCCTGTAATGTATAGGGGACCACATACAATGGTGAGGTCCTCGCCGGGGTCCTCTCCTCTACGAATCCTTATAAATAGAGAAAAAAAATAGATTCTTTAGAATCAAAAATCGACCAGAATTTTTCGAAAATTCAGATTTGTTAGAATCAAAATGTCTTGAGATTGAATTCAGAAAACATTTTCTGTGAGAGAGAAATAGAGAGATAGAGAGAGAGATAGACAGATAGAGAGAGAGAAATAGAGAAAGATAGAGAGAGATAGACAGATAGAGAGAGAGAAAGATAGAGAGAGAGATAGACAGATAGAGAGAGAGAAATAGAGAAAGATAGAGAGAGATAGACAGATAGAGAGAGAGAAATAGAGAAAGATAGAGAGAGATAGATAGAGAGAGAGAAATAGAGAAAGATAGAGAGAGAGATAGACAGATAGATAGAGAGAGAGATGGATATATAGAGAAAGAGTGAGATAGAGATAGATAAATGGAAATAAATAGAGAGATAGAGAGACAAAGAGATAGAGATAGAGAGTGAGATAGAGAGAGACCGAGAAAGAGAGAGATAAAGAGAGAGCCAGAGAGATGGAGATAGAGAGATAGACAGATAGATAGAGAGAGAGAGAGACAGAGGGAAATAGAGAGAGAGATGGATATATAGAGAAAGAGTGAGATAGAGATAGATAAATGGAAATAAATAGAGAGACAAAGAGATGGAGATAGAGAGTGAGATAGAGAGAGACCGAGAAAGAGAGAGATAAAGAGAGAGCCAGAGAGATGGAGATAGAGAGAGAGATAGACAGATAGAGAGAGATAGACAAATAGATAGAGAGAGAGACAGAGAGAGAGACAGGGGGAAATAGAGAGAGAGATGGATATATAGAGAAAGAGTGAGATAGAGATAGATAAATGGAAATAAATAGAGAGATAGAGAGAGATAGAGAGACAAAGAGATGGAGATAGAGAGTGAGATAGAGAGAGACAGAGAAAGAGAGAGATAAAGAGAGAGCCAGAGAGATGGAGATAGAGAGATAGACAGATAGAGAGAGAGATAGACAGATAGATAGAGAGAGAGAGACAGAGAGAGAGACAGGGGGAAATAGAGAGAGAGAGATGGATATATAGAGAAAGAGTGAGATAGAGATAGATAAATAAAAATAAATAGAGAGATAGATATAGAGAGAGATAGAAAGATGGAGATAGAGAGGGAGATAGAGAGACAGAGAGATGGAGATAGAGAGAGAGAGATAGAGAGAGACAGAGAGAGAAAGAGAGATGGAGACAGAGAGATAGATGGAGATAGAGAGAGAGAGACAGGAGAGAGATGGAGTTAGAGAGATGGATATATAGAGAAAGAGTGAGATAGCGATAGATAAATGGAAATAAATAAAGAGATAGAGAGGGAGAGAGAGAAAGATAGAGAGAGAGAGAGAGAGAGAGAAAGAGAGAGAGATAAAGAGAGAGCCAGAGGGATGGAGACAGACAGAGAGAGAGAAAGATAGTTAGAGAGAGAGAAAAAGAGAGACAAAGAGAGAGAGATAAAGAGAGAGCCAGAGGGATGGAGATAGAGAGAGAGAGAAAGAGAGAGAGAGAGAGACAGAGAGATGGAGATGGAGATAGAAAGAGAGAAAAAGAGAGAGAGAGACACACAGTGAGAGAAAGGTAGAGAGAGAGACAGAGAGATAAAGAGAGAGAGAGAGAAAGAGAGAGACATGGATTCCAGGCATTTGTAGTACTTTCGATTCGGGTAGAATCCATTTGTGCTTTCATCATAGGATTGATTTGGATACATTGGACCCAAAATGAATTCTGACAATTTTGCTCATCTCTAGAGTTACAATCTGTCAGCGTTTCTCCTGTCGCCTCAGTACATTTTCCTGTTATTGGTGGAGTCTACAGCTGACTACAGAGGTAGCAGCTCTGCCACAATGGAAAAAATAGTAGGTTGGGGCCCCTGTTTTAGACTTTGGAGCCCAGGAACCTTAAGTTACTTCTCTGCAGCAGGCGTCTGACATGATGAGAATTCAGCCACGGCACAAATAACTTGTCATGAAGCCTTATTGCACCAAATATGGTGCCTCAGACATAATACAGGTCAGGGCATTGTTGCCTCTGTACAGATTGTGTAAGGGCTCCCCATAGCATTGTACTGGGTCTGTAGGGGCTTCAGGTGCCTCATGCCACCATACGAAGTCCATAGAGAAACCACATCTCACCATATAAAAGTCTGTAGGCACTCTGTGTACAGCCATATAGATTCCGTATGTAGGGGCTCCATGTGCCTCCCCACAGGCTCCATAGTGGCCCCATGTGCCTCCCCACAGGCTCCATAGTGGCCCCATGTGCCTCCCCACAGGCTCCATAGTGGCTCCATGTGCCTCTGTACAAGTTCTATAAGGACACCATTTGTCAGTGTGCTGGGTCTGTGGGAACTTCATGTGCCACTATTCCAAGGAGACTTCATGAGCCTCCTTACAGGGTCGGGACTCCATGTTCTACCCTACAAAGACTATAGCAACTCCATGCTTCATCATAAAGATTCTGTTGGGGCTCCATGTACTATTGTATTGGGTATGTATAGACCCTATGTGTCACTGTTCTAAACAAATTTCATGTGCCTCGTTATAGGGCCCATTGTAACTCTACATTCCTCTTGACATGGTCCATAGTGGCTCCATGTGCCTCTTTAAAGGTTCTGTAGGGACTCCATATGTCACTGTACTGGGCCTGTATGGACTTCGTGTGCCAATGGTAGAGTCTTTATGGACTCCATCTACCACCATACAAAGATGATAGAGACTCAACATCTCACCATGCAAACATCTGTAGGGACTCTATGGACAGCCATGCAGATTCTGTAGGGGCTCCATGTGCCATTGTCCTGGGTCTGTATGGAACACTATTCCATAGGGACTTCACATGCCTCATTATAGGGTCCATAGAGACTCCAGGTGTCTCCTTACAGGATAAAGACTCAACAGGCCACCCCACCGGTTCTGTTTAAACTCCATATGTCACTGTATTGGGTCTGTAGAGACTCTATTAGCCACTATTCCATAGAGACTCCATGAGGTATCCTGCAAGGAGGCACTGCTGGTACTCTGTGGACTGCCATACTGATTCTGTATGTGCCATTGTACTGGGTCTGTAGGCCCTCAATGTGTCACTGTTCCACATACCTCCTTATAGGTCCATTGTGCCTCCATGCGCCACTCCATAATGTCCATAGAGACTCCATGTGCCACAATTCAATGTCTGTAAGCACTCTGCGGATGGCCATGCAGAATCTGTAGGGGATGCATGTCCATTGTGCAGGTTCCATAGGGACTCCATGAAGTACTGTTTCATGGAGACGTCACATGTCTCCTTACACTATCCATAGTGACTCCATTTGCCTCTTCACAGTGTCCATAGAGTCTACACATACTGTCCCTCCTTGCAGGTTCCTTAGGGGCTCCCTGATCCATGGAATATCCATGTCCCTCATTACAGGATCCACAGAGACTCTACGTGCCACCATGTGTTACTGTATAGGTACCATGTACAGTACCCATGTCTTCATTTAAAACATACTCCTAGATATTCCCAGGTATTGAGATGATGAAGAGACTACTTTCACTCAATAATGGCCACCATTATGTCAGGTCATTCTAATTTGAGGACATTTCATGGGAGAGAAAACATAATGTGCTCTTATTAATAACACTGCATGCCAGACATATGGTCGACCAACGCAACCACAAAGATAGCAACCACTGAACTCACCTGCCAATCATAGCTTCCTGTGTCAGTCACAGCACCCCTCCCCCAACTTCTCGTAAAATAATAGGGTGACTTATGCTAAGAGACTGACTGTGAAGACATCGGGCGGACCGGCCCTCCTGCCAATAACATATACATTACTCCAAGGTCGATGATATGAGAAGGAAAAACCGTCTCCGAGAGCGTGAGAAAAAAAATGCTCTGGATCTACACCTTTCCTTAGAAGGTGTCACAAGTGATTTTCTTGCTTACCTTTCATTTTAGCATATTTCTGACAAGTGGAATGCAAATGGTGACTTTCTGCATATTTCAAATTCTTGAAATGTTAATTGCAATTTTGTGACACGGGACAACCTTGACAGGCATATTGACAATATCCCGGCGAGGGCTGCGAGGCCATATGGTTAAAATGGATTTGATTCTGGAATTTTAAAGAGGAGATTGACATTCAAGGTCAATAGTTTATGGTGAATGTAAAATACGACTTTATCTCCCTGTAGATAAGATCAGCGTGACAACCAGACTGATGGGCGAGATTCCTAGCGTCTGGATCATTGGAAACTGTGATATGCAAAGTAGAAATTAAATTAAAAAAAAAAAAAAAGGAAAAATATTAGTAAAAATTGGACGGAAATCAAAACGGACACCTTTAAGAGGCATTCCGTTTTGATCCGTCATAATAGAAGCCTATGGGAAAGCATAACGGATCCGTCTGGATGCCGTTATGCTGGACGGAAAACAAAGTTCTGTCGACAGGAAACCGGACGGATCCGTTATGCTTTCCCATAGGCTTCTATTATGACGGATCAAAACGGAATGCCTCTTAAAGGTGTCCGTTTTGATTTCCGTCCTAGGGATTCCGTTATTTTCCGTTATAACGATGTTATAACGGAAAGCCCGAACGGAATCCCTAACGGTGATGTGAACAAGCCCTAATACCATCACACAGTGTCCAAACAATACCATCACACACTGCACGGAAACACCATTGCACAGTGCCAAATAATATCATCACACAGTGCCCAAATAATATCACACAGTGTCCAAACAAGACCATTACACAGTGCCCAAATTATACCATCACACAGTGCTCTAATAACACCATCCAATGAACTTGACAATTAACATGTTAACCAAACTACTGCAGCAAACTTGACTTATTCTCTGGCTTTGTATTTTCTGTTGACGTTTGCAGCAACATTGTATCTGCTGTGTTAATGTTTGTTACATCTGTAGAGTTTCTTTTATTGCAGCCTCCGGGCCACCTGCACATGTTGGGGATGAGTTGGTGCCAAATCTATAATGTTAAAAGCCATAAAGCACCTCTTTTATGGTCCCTGACCACCTCTCTGTTCAAGAAATGAAACTTTTCGCTGCTTCCTCTGCCCCACAGATGGGCAGCGCTGCTCTGTGCGTTAAGGTTGAAATATCCTTGAAGGTGAAGTTCCTCCTGTCAGAGGTGTTTATAATGCTGTACGTCTTGCAGATGACAATGCTGCGGCGGTGGCTTCTTTCGCTGCTCCTGGCTTCCTTCCATCACTTTGCAGTAATTTTGGTAATTGCATAATATTTATGCGGCGCGCAGAGGTCAGCCATCTGTGGACCTGAATAGTGTTTCTTGTTTTTTTGGCTCATTCTTCGCTCTGTATAAACATCTCTTCTTCGCTCCAACTGGTTTTCAAAATTTATTTTGATTTTAAAAAGACATAAGTCATGAGGGAGCGACGTTCTGCCATGTGATCGCTGCAAAACAAATTAGGAGGCTCATTAGCATATCTATACCGGAGCCGCGCCATTAGCACTCCTAAAGCCGAGAATTTATTATCTCCTATATTATGTGGCGGGAAAATGGCGTCATAAATATCCGGGCGGCGGCAGATTATTTACCAGATGATGTCGCCGGGAGAGGAGGTGAAATTATAGGGATTTTCTGTCTTTATAATGGATGATTTCAATCATATAATGTAAAGAGGAACTCCGAATATTGGGTCCTAGATTAGAGGCCGTCCCCTCCCTCTGCCCTTAAACTTTTTACTGAAAGATAAAAAAATAAGAAAATTTTTTAAAAAATGCAACAAAAGACGTAATTTATTGTAGTTATATTTACTTACATAGAATGGCGCCACCTGGTGTTTAAAGTGGATATCAATGGCACGTCCACCTAATAAGCTGACTACTGCTGGACATGCATGCTTAGTCACTCTCCTCACACCCCGATCTTCATTCCCATTCGTGGTGTTAGTGATCCACTGTTCCGAACAGCAGCCTACACAAAATATTTCTATACTGCTTGTAAGAGAGGGTCCAGAGTCTGTGAATATAGAGCCGACCACTTCTGAGGACTGACGTGTGAACAAACAAGTATTTTGTCTCCCTAGCAGCCATAAATATAGTCTCCAATAAGTTCCTAGTCACTCTTCTTCCTCTTCTGGCAGCCATAAATATAGTCACCAATGTCTCACCCTGTAGATGGATAACAATTGAAGCTTAGAGTTTGGAGCACTGATGAGTATTACTGGGAAATTTACTGAGGATTCTATTGATAGCTGTCAGAAGCGGAAGGAGACTGACTAAGAGCTTACTAAGGTGTATTTTTATGGCTATTAGAGGGGAAGGGAGACTGATTAGGAACTTACTTAGGACTATAATACTGCCAGAGGTGAAGGAGACTGATTTATGGTACTGTGGAGCAGGTGACAAATGCACATAGATCTCATAGGGCCCTATGATAAATTACACGTTTTTTTTATTAAGTGGGGGCCATAATATATATGAGGGCACAAAGGGGGCCATAATATATACAGGGGGGCACAAAGGGGGCATTTTTGGGAACAATATTTATGACAGAGGGAAAGGGAGACGTATTCAGGTACATTAATGTTTCAAAATTTGATTTGGAAATTTGGTTTGTAGCTTGCGCCACGGTCGTAAACGAACCCGACTGTAACTGGCACCAGACTAAACAAGTCTCGCGTTACTGGTGGCGATAAGAATTGCCTCAGCGGAGCCCATACATTGTAATGCTGTATGGAGCGCATATTATGAATGTTGAGTGAATCGAAGTTCATGAAGTGGACTTCGATCCGAATTTCAGGAAAAATCAGATTCGCCGCGAAGCCAAATTTTCTCTTTCTTTGTGGTAACGAATCAATCTTTCCCGAAATGGCGGTAAAAATTTTAAAAATCATACTTACTTCATCCATTTTACCATGAAGAGTTCGGATTCAGATGGCAGACAGTCACGAGCCTCCCTAGTATCGTGGATGACACTAGGGAGGCTCGTCCCCGTCACAGCCTGCCATTGGCTGCTCCCCCCTAATACCGGATGTTTTCATCCATGCACAGGGAGAAGCAGCTACGGCAGTGCGGGGACCAGGAGCGGCACAGGGAGCCAGGTAAGTATATTCATTGTGAGGGGCCCGGGATATGGGGTACATTTTATAGGATTGGATAACCCCTTTAAGAGCTGTCCTGGTTGGCACTGCTTATCGGGGGTAGGTCAGAAACCCCCATATACATTATATGGCCGGCAGATCCTCCTGAAATCACTGGTTTTGGCCGATAATTATCTCATCCCATGACCAGCTTAAGAACTGAGGGTCTTAAACCGGACGACCCTCCAGTAAAGGATCAGATAAATCCACGATCTCCCTCCCGCCCCGCACGCGGTCCGGCAACGCTTTCACCATCCGCGCCTTCTTCCCACATTCACATCTCAGCGTTCCTCCGAGACGTATATTTGGATGATAAGAGACTCCAAGATTTTCTGGCAGAAATAAGAAAAGATTGCAATGTAATTAACCTCCCCCATGACCCAACCGAGAGGAAATTACATTGTAAAAACCGCAAACGAGTCCAGTGGGGAGCTCTCCGGCGCGCCGGGTTCTCTCTGCTATTCCGTGTAACATCCTTACAACGCGGGGCAGCACGCGGAACACGGAGTGCATTTATATCTTAATGTAGCCCTGTGCAGATTATAGGTGATTGCAGGTTCTATCTCCGGCAGCACATTATAATGGGCCCTTAATTACGGGAAAGCACTTTGGTACATAAAAGAGAAAAAAATATATATATACCATTAACCCTTCGTGTGTCATCCTTAGAGTAACCGAAACAGTGGAGCTCTCGTTTGGAAAATCTGCATTCATTCAAGCTGTACGCTCCATTGAAATGAACGGAAAACTGTAAAGAAGGGACTGACTTTGCTACTTTCCAAGAAGCTTGACGTACATGACAGCTTCCTGCAGGTGGCAGCAGAGAGGCAGTTGTATGGCTTCTAGAGCTATTTTCATACATTTTTCCCAGGATGCATTGCTTCAAGCCACATGATCTCCTCAAGGAGAATCAGAGTCATATTTTAGAAGTTGAACTTCAATTTTAAAATGAAATTTAAGGGCAATAATTGTTTCATCCATTACAAAACAGATCCAGTCCCGGTTTGGGAAAAGATGGAAAAATGTTGCAGTGGTAGAGTAGAGCATTCAGGCAAGAGACAGCAATGTGAGTGCAGCTTTGGAAGTGACTAGAGCATAAAGTAGGATAATGCTCAATATTATAGCTGTGATAGCTATATAACTATGATGCTTGGATGTGGAGTTGCCCTTTAAATACACTCGTTATCTACCGTATACTAGAGGCCAGACGAAAATGTGATTTATGTAAAAGTCTCTGAGCAGGAAGATGACGGAAAAAAGTGGAATTGTCTCTTCATGGAACACTTATTGCTGGCAAAGGAAAAGAATGGGGAATGAAGGATTTTTCATGGAATTACACAAGCACCGAGTGACGCGGAGGAAGCAGCACTTCATTAATTCCAGACAAACAGGGATTGTTTATGTGTCACCAAGACAAGATCCTTAATGTCTTCCCAACTGACTCTTCAGAGCCACAGAATGAAAGAAAAGAAACAGAGACACAGTGCTAAATAGATACAATAACCTTAAAGGGACCATAGAAAACAGTAGTCTGGAGAAGACCCATTAACTTCTATGAGAGAGTATTGTAGGCATGCTCTGTGACCTGTTCAGAGGTCATTGTGCTGCGAGAGAGGGGCCATCACGTATAAGTGTTACCTATGCTGATAATGAGATGACTGCTGAGAAATTATCTCTACGGAATAGGGAGCCCCTGCAAAAATTTTAGTTGGCACAGTGGGCATATAATTAACAAGCACCAGTCCATGCAATGCTAGTTAAAGGGGATTTCCGGAGCCCTGATATTAAAGGCTGGCCATCAATATCACTCCTGGCAGCCCACACACTCCACTAATTGAAGGTGCTGTGACGCTGGCTGACAGGCCCCTTCATGGTTTACCACGGACAGCGCCATACCTTTTGAAGTGGTTGTGCCTGGTACTGCACCTCAGACTTATTCAAATACCAAGCACGGCCATTAGAAAATGTATAGCAAGAAAATTTAGCCTATGAAATCCAAAGTCACAGGTGCACATCCATAAAGCTAGCATACAGACAGCAAACCAGAAATGTATGGCAGCACACCATTACACATGCAAACAATAGAACTAGGGATTAGGGGTTATTCTGGATTAAAGTGGTATTATACCTACTATACATGAAAAAATGGAAGCTCTTAGGTCAAATGTGTGCTGGGCCCGTCTACCAACGTCAAGGTGGCTTCTGGATAGGGGTACCTAACACAGAACTTCCCTTCATGGGCCTAATTTAAACCTACAATGTTCAGGGCGGAGTAGGAGCCAGTTATATTTATACTCTGCTCAGAAGATAGCTCCCTCCTTTAGATTAAGCATCCCCCCTCACACCCCTTAGCCCCCCCTCCCCGCCATCATCTTCCTGGGGCTTCTGAGCGGAGTATAAATATGACTGGCTCCTACACCGCCCTTAACATTGTAGGCTTAGGTTAGGCCCAGGAGAGGCAGTGTTAGGTACCCATCTGCAGAAGCCACCTTGACGTTGGTAGACGGGCCGACACATGTTTGATCAAAAATGTGCACAGAGAGCTTCCATTTTTTCATTTATAGTAGATATAGTACCAGTTTAATCCAGAATAATCCCTGATCCCTAGTTCTATTGTTTGCATGTGTAATGGTGTGCTGCCATACGTTTGGTGATTACAAAATGTATCAGCCCTTTAAATCGACCAATCAGTGGGCATGCCAGGAGTCTACCCATTAACCTAAGGGCATAGTCCATCAATATCAAATCCCAAAAAACCTTTTTAGGGCTGTTCATATAGTTTCCCTGGACACCGGCGCTCACTATGCAGACTATTCTGCTGTTGAGCCAAGATAAGCAGCTGTCACACTCAAACTCGGAAACATGGTTGACAGTGAAGGCAGAAAAGGGTGAAGGCGGAAGGCTGGAAGGGTCAATGTCCATGTCCATGCGCAGACTCCAGAGTCCTTCCATATAGAGAGGAATAGCTGCAGACTCTCCTGCCTCTGCGGTAAAGAATAAGCTGCCATGGGTGGGCGGTTTTATTAATGACTGCCTCCAGGAAGTAATGGCAACTACTAGTAGTAATCAGTTGCCCTCTCCAACATTATAGTTGCCCAATACTTGTGATTTCTGAGCTGCTTTCCCTGCAGCGGCCCTGACATTATTGATTTGTTTCTTTTGATTTCAGATTTCCAAGTCAATTTTCTAAAAATTCTCAGTGCAAACAAGTATGCGAGAGAAAGGCGCCAGGTCGTTTGCTCGCGGCCGCCGCTCGCTCTCCACATAGCGATGATACACTGGCTGTAATATGTTTTTATGGCTTAAGTATATCTCCTGTTTATGATCGGTTTTATATCCGGCAATGCTGAGGAGGAGGAGGAGAGGAAGAACATGAGACCCAGCGCTGGGCTTACACAACAGGCAGAAAATAACGCTCCCCCACAGGGTGCGAAACCTCAACAAGCCGGCGTGATGATGCTATAAAACTGCAAGTGCTCTCCAGGTAGGTTTTCAGAAGGTCAAACTATGTTTATGCAAGGCAGACAAACTCCGGGAAGCTACAGGGAAACATGAAAGTCAGAGAAATAAAGGCAGGAAACAACAATGTTGGTGGCGGCAAAAAAAAGTAATAATATCAATAATATTATGTAAAAGATAAACATGGCTACATAGTATGTAAGAGGGGGTCGAATGCTCCTCCTTTAAACAATGGATCACAGATCGAAACAAGTAAAGAGTTGACTTTACTTTTCACTTTCGCACAGTAAAGCTTAGGGGTTGTAGTGCACTCTAGGTGGCGCAGGGAAACTTGTTAGTTGCAGTCCGCACTTGATGCTATGGAATACTGGAACATCCTAGAACTCCGTTGAAGTTCACCAAGAAATTTGATTTGTTCCGAACAAATCGCTATAAATCAGACATACCCGTCCGTTATGGTGGCTGAGGGATTGTGTGAAGCGGGCTGCTGCAGTGAGCCAATTACATGCATGACGTGTGCTGGCTTTATCTTACAGCAGACACCTGGCCGTAATGACAGGGAATAGTGATGCGGCCGAACTTTGTCATTTATCACTTCAGATGCCCCAATCAACTTCAATCACGGCATCTGTGAGGTAAGGAAGAGGAATGTGGCTCCCTCTACCTTCAGATCGGAGCCCACCACAGTGAAATTGCAGGACACTGATCAGCCTGGACGCTTCTGAAGCTTTCCAGACCTGCCATGGTAAGCTCTATGCAGTGCTGTGTAGGAGGCACAGCTCAGCAGGGAGCACAATCTAATGACATTCACCATAATAGATCTCTGTTAGGGTGAATGGGACAAGAGATCAAAAGATCCCAGCTTCTAGCTCCCTAACGCTGGCCTGTAACTGCTGACTGTCCTCACAAAGCTTATTGTCGCTGAACAGCGGAGCACATTACTTGGCTAGCATAAGGAGCAGCAAAATACGGAGGCAGGTTCAGGACAGGCGAGGGCATAGAGGCAGTTCCTGGGCCATGCCAACTAAGTGTGATGTCAGAGGAACCCACCCATTCCTCGCTGTGTGCATCTGTTGTCACCTGAGATGATGCTGAAGAGCAAGTCAACCATTGCAGTACAGCTGGATTATTGGTCAAAACACGACCGCTGAATGACAATGGCAGCTCTGGCCTGTTGCTGCAGCTGCTATCACCCCTTTCCATTTGCTGCTACTCGTGCCGACTACAGAAATTTTTTTGCTACTGCCCGTTACTTCGGAAGCCCCAGGCAACTGTCTGTTGGCTATAGTGTACAGTAACTGTATCACTAAGATTACGGATTAACTCTAAATATCGGTGCTTTATAACGTGTTGCACACGGCGATACACTCTCCCTGCACTCTACTTGCACTGTCCCTGTACTCTTCCTGTACTCTCCCTGCAGTCTCCCTGCACTCTCCCTTTCCAATATTCTTATTTCAATCATTTTTAACTACACTGTCCCTAGTGCATAAGCGGTTGCCTCATCTTTCCCTATGCTCAGCTCACAGGAGAATGGCGGAGACTTCGCTGGATGAGGGTTTTATAGGTGATGGTTATCTGTGGATTGGCTGGTTGCACTACATTATGGGTGAGCTTGCATTCCCAGGCTTTTCATTTTCACTTTGTAATATGTGCAGCCTCCATTTTAGGAAAAACTGATTCATTACCACAAGGAAATAATTTGAATTTGTAGTGAATCGAAGTTTTCCTAAACGTCGGACCGACTTCCACTTCGAATGCTCTGCTCAACTCCATCCATGACCATTCTGGGGACCATAAATTCCTCCTTCAGAAAAGTCTACACCTCCATATACTTGTTAAGTTGGAGGACCAGGTTATCCTTTAGACTCATCCACCCAGTCTAGCCTTCGTCAAATGCATTACTAGACAGTAACATGTGTCTAACAAACTGAAAAATGTACTGTTCTGTATTTTTATTCATTTCGAGACCTATATGTCAGTTTTGTAGACTAAGTATGCTTCCTACTCACGTGATAAATCTCAAAGGATACAATTTCTATGCTGGTTAATCATCAAGTATAAGTACCATAAAGACTAGTGAGCTCAGAGACTGGGGGTACAAGACCATGAACATTTTAATTAGCAAAAAGTGCCTTAAATAATTGGAGTCCTGGCCTTTCCTGAGTGACATTGAGGACTTTCCCAACAAGAAGGTGATTGGGGACCAGAGGCTGTGTCTTCATGAATTTCTAAGACAATAGTTTTCATATCACTAGACCGGATCAGTAACAGAGGCTTCTAAAAATAATTAAGCTGGAAAAAAGTAATTATGGCCCCCAGGTACTCACGGCGAAGGTGGTGCCCTGAATGTGAGGGGGAGAAGACGGGAAACGCGAGCCCATTTCCTGAGGACCGCAATCATGAACTTTCCTTCAAGGAATGAAAGGGCACCTTAAATAATTGTCACAAGCTTGAATAGACGATTAATGACACCTTCTCTGATAGATTGCAGATGATTAAAAACACGAGAAATGGCAAAAATCAAAAAGTTCCACCCAAGAGGATAAATGTAAAGACTATTATCCTTGTGGCTTATGGCAATGCCCATAGTACATGCTTTACATAGATCTGAGTCACATGCACACAGCAGAGCCAAGTGAACGGGAGTCGGTAAGCAGGAATTTGCTCCACTTTTATGGAACAATTACTGCCACCATTTGTTTGCTTACAGTGTCGATGGTGATACTGTGTAGTACCTCTGCAGGGCACTGTAGTACTGTAAGTATATACTGGATTTATCTGCAACACAGAACTAGTGACAGCTCCTGACAGCTAAAAGCAACGGTGACTACTCTTCCCTAATTCTCCTTGATCTCTCTGCAGAATTTGACCATCTCCTCCTCCCTATGCTCAAATCTATAGGTCTTAAGGACTCTATTCGCTCTTGGTTTTCTTCCTATCTCTTTGGCCGCTCCTTCAGTGTGTTATTCTCTGGCTCTACTTCTCAAAAGGCAGGAATAGCCATTGGCGGAAGCTTACAAGGCTCCGCCCAGCACTATTCATTATATTGGGGACCGGAGGAGATCCAGCAAATATTACAAGAAAATTTAGCCTATCACATCCATAAAGCTGGTATGCAGACAACAAGCAAAAAAGAACTAGGGATTAGGGATTATTCTGGATTAAAGTGGCACAATACCCACTATACATAAAAAATAGAAGCTCTTTGCACACATTTTTGATCAAACGTTTTGTCGGGCCTATCTACTGGCATCAAGGTGGCTTCTGCAGAGGGGTACCTAACACTAACAGAACTGCCTCTCCCGGGCATAACCTAAGCCTACAATGTTCAGGGTGGTGTAGGAGCCAGCTAATTTTATACTCTGCTCAGAAGGTAGCTGCCTCCTTTAGATTAAGCAATCCCACACCCATCTGCCCAGGGCTTCTGAGCAGACTATAAATATAGCAGGTTCCTTACAGCGGTCAGTAAGGGGCTGTAGGCTGGGCCCCTGCCTTTTCACAGTGGCCCGGTCTCAGTGCTGCACAGGTTCCCCTTGCAGTGGAAAGTGGGGGCTCAGACTGGCAGAAGTGCCGATCCGGCCATCGGCACCCCGCAGATGTGATCACGGGGTGCCTATGTGTGTATAGGCAGGCTGGGACCTGGTGTAAGCCCCAAGCCTGCCTTGATTGTTCCTCAGCAGGCTGCGCCTCTCTGGCGCAGACTGCTGGTCAATGTCAGTATAGCACCAACATTAAAATGCATTGCACTATAGGGAAAGTACCTTGTATTTTTGAAGCACTCTCCTTGTGGCACTATTAAGTCATCAAAAAATAAAAAAAGTTATGTGTGCCCCAAAATGGCACCATTTAGAACTACAACTTGTCCCACAGAAAAAATACCTCATTCAGCTACATAGATGGAAAAATAAAAAAGTTATAGCTCTTGGAAGCCGGCGATGAGAATTGGAAGAAAAACACTTGGCCAGTAAGGCCGAAAACAGGCTGGGGACTAAGGGGTTAAAATATCATTTTTCATGTTATGTAGATTAATTATAGATGAGATCTATTGAATGTTGCAGCTCTGTGGATCATGTATGTGGGGCGTCAGCAGAAACACGCAGTGTATGGATATTATAACATGTCACTGACAATGCTAAAGAAAAACCGCAATGTTTGATTCCTGCTCGCAGAATCCTCAGAAGACGCCGCCGTCTGCGTCCGGGAGACAATTATTGGTGACTACTGATCTATGGAAAATGTTAAATACCGAGATTTACCAAATGTAAGTAATTTAAATGCGACAGCATCAGAAGATAGCGGCATTGTTCCCATTCACTGAGCTCAGACAGACGTCAGATCTGTAATGGCAGCTATTTAAAGGGGAAAAATGTGATAGATTTTATCCAAACATGACTTCAGCCTCGACATATTAAATCTGCCAACAGAGACGTGAAGCTGGCCGCCCTCTCCTCATTTACATCCGACGGCTCGGCTTCATACAAAGCACTTCATTGGCTGTGTAATGAGAAAGATTACAAAATAATCTTTCTCATCAGAATTTTCAGAATCTTAATATACAGAACTGTTCAGATTTGAAGAAATATTTTTGACAACCATCAGCCCATAGCAAGAATCGTTACCCAGAATCCCAGGATTTTATTATTGAAAATATCATTATGCAACACGGGGGTGATGTGGGTGCAATTAGTTAAGGGCAATGAAAATATTTAAAAATCAGAGAAATTGTAAATTGCTGCAATACAGGCTTCTACCACTAGGTGGCTCTTTAGAGTATGGAAGTAAATGGTTCCTGCTGTAGCAGAACCCCCAGTGGTCAGGTCTGGTATTGCAAGTATAATACATAAGGGTAGAAAATAAGACATATGTTTATGCTGTAAAAATATTCTTATGTTTATTCTCTGAAGTTTAAATTGGTTGGATTGTAGTTGACAAAATTCTTCACAGGATCCTGTGGTAACCTGAGGTTTATTAGGGCCGATGCCATGCTTGAGTAGAAATGTGACTGTACAAATTGTATGCATGCTGCATACTATTAGACATTGAGGCTGTAAGCTCCTAAGCTCCCCCTTGTGGTGGCTGCAGGCAAACATACTCTTAACATTTACCTCTATAATTGTAATAAAGCTCCAAAAGGATACTGATAATTTAAAGGGCATCTGTCAGCAGTCCGACTATGGTAAACTGCTGAAAGTGCTAGGTAGGGGTCAGGGAGAGCAAAGCAAACATACAAACCTTCATTCTGACAGATTCTGCTCCTTAATTAAAGGCTATAGACACCCTTGGATATTTTTTTTATTATTAGGTTTTACTCATTTTGGGCTAAATAATAATTTTCCAAATAGTCTTTATTATTACTATATTTTTTCTGTAGTTTTTGTGACACATGCGGTTAAGAATCAGTTTATATGCAGCATGTCCTTCCTGAGTTCCATCAGCTGACAGCTCATGTGAAGCAAGCCTTATGCCTGATCTCCTGACCTCATAAACAGCCTTCGGAACTCAGGGGGGACAGTCTGCAAATAGAATGATGTATGTATCACATAAACTGCTGAAAAATTTTAATAAAGACCAATAAAAAATTATTTTTAGCCCCAAATTAGTAAAATACAATAAAAAAAAACTGTTCCAGTGTCCATAGCCTTTAAGTGCACTGGAGGCGGAACTTCACTGTAAAGTGCACTCCACATAGAGCTGTTTCATAGCCCCTCCCCTTTGCCCTGAGTCACAGCTGTAGCCTCTAACCGGTAGACCACTGCAGCTCCGCCTCCAGTGCACTTGCAGGAGCAAAATCTGTCAGGAAAAGAAAAAAACTCCTATCCACAAACTCCTTGCGATAAAAGCTCTGTGTGTTCTGCTGTCCCCAGCCTATATCTAGTTCTGTCAGCAGTTTAGCATGGTTAAAACTGCTGACAGACTTGCTTTACGTGAATTTCTTAGGAATTGGCCCTAGTGTGTTTGAGAGGGAAATTAGACTACAGTATTTTGGCTTCATTGAAAAGGAAGCACTAATAGAACTGTATAAAAATGCTGATAACATTAAAATATTTCCTGATTTTTTGCCTTAAATGTTCGGATCATTAATATTTATAACATTGCTCACAGGGGCATGGAGGGCAAATAGAAATGGAAATGTCCATTTAAAAGAGATTTTGATTACATTACTGATACAATATTTGTGATTTCCTGTCCAAGGAAACTCGCCCATAACTAATCTAAATTATAAAATATACCGCCAGCTTCATGATGATAATGATTCTGCAGACCGGACCGAGTTGGAGAATTTCTCAGCTCCGGCCATTCGGCAGTTGGCAGCTACTTTTTCCTTTTCTGGCATATTAAAAAAAAGTAAAAATAGCAAAGGAATAAAAAAGAACAATATTACTAATCTGTTTCACAGATCATTGTGAGACTCTTCAGTTCGGAGGCACTTAATGAAATGTTTACACGTGGATGTCTCAGTGAATCTTAATCTCACACTTAGAGTCTTCTTGGTGTGGACTTTGATGAATGTTGATTAATATTCGCTCTTAACCTGACCCGTTTCTGACTGGAGGAATGAGATGCAGCGGCCGACCTAATGCTGCAGGTCTCATAAAAAATGTAACAGAAGATTATCACCTTATAACAAGTCATCTGAAAGGACAGCGGCGCCATGCAGAGAACAAGGAGGAGGCAAAGGATACATCACAGTTATGAAAAAAAAAATCATGACCGGACTGATCCTTAAAAAAAGTTAATTTAATCAATGAAAACAAAAAAAATAACTATTTAGAATATTAAAAAAAAAGTTGTAATAGCTCCAGTAATTCATAACCTGTCACTGAAATGTGCAAGTGTACTGAGCTTCATTATACAACAAATCATCTTAGTGGTAATGCCAGCTCTGTCTTTGTAGAAATGTGGAAGGAATATTATAATATGAGAATTTTAACCTTAGTTAGGCAATAAAATTTTCTAATGCATACAATGCACAGCTATACCGTCTACATGCACAAAAACTACTAAAATACTGCCCCCTATGTACAAAAATATAACTACTATAATACTGCCTCCTATGTACAGCAATATAACCACTATAATACTGCTCCTATGTACAAGAATATAACTACTATAATACTGCTCTTATGTACAAGAATATAACTACTATAATACTGCCTCCTATGTACAAGAATATAACTGCTATATTACTGCTCCTATGTACAAGAATATAAACACTATAATACTGCTCCTATGTACAAGAATATAACTGCTATATTACTGCTCCTATATACAAGAATATATCTACTATAATACTGCTCCTATGTACAAGAATATAACTACTATAATACTGCTCCTATGTACAAGAATAACTATTAATACTGTATAACTACCTATGAAATACTACTATGATCAAGAATATAACTACTATAATACTGCTCCTATGTACAAGAATATAACTACTATAATACTGCTCCTATGTACAAGAATATAACTACTATAATACTGCTCCTATGTACAAGAATATAACTACTATAATACTGCTCCTATGTACAAGAATATAACTACTATAATACTGCCCCTATGTACAAGAATATAACTAACTATAATACTGCTCCCTATGTACAAGAATATAACTACTATAATACTGCTCCTATGTACAAGAATATAACTACTATAATACTGCTCCCTATGTACAAGAATATAACTACTATAATACTGCTCCTATGTACAAGAATATAACTACTATAATACTGCCCCCTATGTACAAGAAATATAACTGCTATATTACTGCTCCTATGTACAAGAATATAAACACTATAATACTGCTCCTATGTACAAGAATATAACTGCTATATTACTGCTCCTATATACAAGAATATATCTACTATAATACTGCTCCTATGTATAAGAATATAACTACTATAATACTGCTCCTATGTACAAGAACATAACTACTATAATACTGCCTCCTATGTACAAGAATATAACTACTATAACACTGCTCCTATGTACAAGAATATAACTACTATAATACTGCTCCTATGTACAAGAATACAACTATTATTATACTGCGTCCTATGTACAAGAATATAACTACTATAATACTGCTCCTATGTACAAGAATATAACTACTATAATACTGCCTCCTATGTACAAGAATATAACTACTATAATACTGCTCATATGTACAAGAATATATCTACTATAATACTGCTCCTATGTACAAGAATATAACTACTATAATACTGCTCCTATGTACAAGAATATAACTACTATAATACTGCCTCATATGTACAAGAATATAACTACTATAATACTGCTCCTATGTACAAGAATATAACTACTATAATACTGCTCCTATGTATAAGAATATAACTACAATAATACTGATCCTATATACAAGAATATAACTACTATAATACTGCTCCTATGTAAAAGAATACAACTACTATAATACTGCCTCCTATGAACAAGAATATAACTACTATATTACTGCTCCTATGTACAAGAATATAACTACTATAAACCTGCTCCTAGGTACAAGAATAAAACTACTATAGTACTGCTCCTATGTA
The DNA here is from genome assembly GCA_900303285.1 of Rhinella marina. NCBI lineage: Eukaryota > Metazoa > Chordata > Amphibia > Anura > Bufonidae > Rhinella > Rhinella marina. The sequence goes on from ONZH01000323.1 coordinate 179,007, forward strand.
CAAAAATATAACTACTATAATACTGCTCCTATGTACAAGAATATGACTACTATAATACTGCTCCTATGTGCAAGAATATCACTACTATAATACTGCTCCTATGTGCAAGAATATAACTACTATAATACTGCTCCGATGTACAAGAATATAACTACTATAATACTGCTCCTATGTACAAGAATATAACTACTATAATACTGCCTCCTATGTAGAAGAATATAACTACTATAATACTGCTCCTATGTACAAGAATATAACTACTATAAAACTGCTCCTATGTACAAGAATACAACTATTATAATACTGCCTCCTATGTACAAGAATATAACTACTTTAATACTGCTCCTATGTACAAGAATATAACTACTATAATACTGCTCCTATGTACAAAAATATATCTACTATAATACTGCTCCTATGTACAAGAATATAACTACTATAATACTGCTCCTATGTACAAGAATATAACTACTATAATACTGCCTCATATGTACAAGAATATAACTACTATAATACTGCTCCTATGTATAAAAATATAACTACTATAATGCTGCCCCTATGTACAAGAATATAACTGCAATAATACCGATCCTATATACAAGAATATAACTACTATAATACTGCTCCTATGTAAAAGAATACAACTACTATAATACTGCCTCCTATGAACAAGAATATAACTATTATAATACTGCTCCTATGTACAAGAATATAACTACTATAATATTGCTCCTATGTACAAGAATATAACTACTATAATACTGCTCATAGGTACAAGAATAAAAGTACTATAATACTGCTTCTATGTGCAAGAATATAATTACTATAATACTGCCTCCTATGTACAAGAATATAACTACTATAATACTGCTCCTATGTACAATAATATAACTACTATAATACTGCCTCTTTTGTACAAGAATATAACTACTATAATACTGCTCATATGTACAAGAATATAACTACTATAATACTGCTCCTATGTACAAGAATATAACTACTATAATACTGCTCCAATGTACAAGAATATAACTATTATAATACTGCTCCTATGTACAAGAATAAAACTACTATGATACAGCTCCTATGTACAAGAATATAACTACTATAATACTGCCTCCTGTGAACAAAAATATAACTATTATAATACTGCCTTCTATGTGCAAGAATATAACTACTATAATACTGCTCCTATATACATAAATATAACTACTATAATACTACTCCTATGTGCAAGAATATAAGTACTATAATACTGCATCCTATGTACAATAATATAATCACTATAATACTGCTCGGAAATACAAGAATATAACTACTATAATACTGCCTCCTATGTACAAAAATGTAACCACTATAATACTGCTCCTATGTGCAAGAATATAACTACTATAATACTGCCTCCTATGTGCAAGAATATAACTACTATAATACTGCCCCTATGTACAAGAATATAACTACTATAATACTGCTCCTATGTACAAGAATAACATAACTATTATAATACTGCCTCCTATGTGCAACAATATAACTACTATAATACTGCTCCTATGTACAAGAATATAACTACTATAATACTGCTCCTATGTACATGAATATAACTACTATAATACTGCTCCTATGTACAAGAATATAACTACTATAATACTGCTCCTATGTACATGAATATAACTACTATAATACTGCTCCTATATACAAGAATATAACTACTATAATACTGCCTCCTATGTACAAGAATATAACTACTATAATACTGCCTCCTATGTACAAAAATATAACCACTATAATATTGCTCCTATGTACAAGCTGAAGTAAAAACTTTGTGGCACACTGCTTGTAATAGGCTAGAAGTCGGGTTCCCACATAGTTTAGTACAGCAATAAAATACTTTAGCCAGAAATGCATTGAATGGTGTTTATTTTGAACAACGGCCTAACATACGTGACGTTTCGGCCCAAAATGGCCTTTCTCAAACTGTGGCACAACAAGTGAAAAACAGAGACAATTTACAGTCAATGGTATGTCCAAAGAGTGTAATCAATCCGTTAACATAAAAAAATCTATAAACAGAAATAAATCTATAGCATGGCAATTTCCATCAGATGATCAGAAGAAAACTAGGACCCAAGAATATCTGGGAAAATTCAGGTGAACAACAGGTAATTGGTAGGTATAATGGGTAGGCATAAATAATACAATATTATCTACAATCTTATATGAACTATAATATATACAATATATACAATCATCAGGAGAATCCCCATAACCCAAGAGACGGTATCCCATCCTTATGTTGGAAATGTTGTAACAGAAACTACATAGACAATGCATAGACAATGTAAGGAAAGGTATACAGAATTGAGATAACTTTATCTAAACAGTTGCCTAATTTAAACAGTTGCCAATGAGTCTGCTTTACCTGGTGCCGAGTAGAAGAGAGGAAAAAAGCATATAGCAAATAGCGCTGGGGGAATATAACTACTATGATACTGCTCCTATGTACAAGAATATAACTACTATACTGCTCCTATACAAGAATATGATGTACAAGAATATAACAACTGCCTCCTATGTACAAGAATATAACTACTTGCCTTATGTACAAGAAGTATAATACTATATACTATGTACAAGAATAAATACTATAATACTGCTCCTATGTACAAGAATATAACTACTATAATACTGCTCCTATGTACAAGAATATAACTACTATAATACTGCTCCTATGTACAAGAATATAACTACTATAATACTACTGCTCCTATGTACAAGAATATAACTACTATAATACTCCTCCTATGTACAAGAATATAACTACTATAATACTGCTCCTATACAAGAATATGACGATAATACTGCTCCTATGCTACAAGAATATAACTACTATAATACTGCTCCTATGTACAAGAATATAACTACTATAATACTGCTCCTATGTACAAGAATATAACTATATATTACTGCCTCCTATGTACAAGAATATAACTACTATAATACTGCTCTCTATGTACAAGCTCCTAATATAAACTATAATACTTATATACAAGCTACTATAATACTGCTCCTATGTACAAGAATATAACTACTATAATACTGCCTCCTATGTACAAGAATATAACTACTATAATACTACTCCTATGTACAAGAATATAACTCTATATAATACTGCCTACTATGTACAAGAATATAACTACTATAATACTGCTCCATGTACAAGAATATAACTACTATAATACTGCTCCTACATATAACTACTATAATACTGCTCCTATGTACAAGAACTATAACTACTATAATACTGCTCCTATGTACAAAAATATAACTACAATAATACTGATCCTATATACAAGAATATAACTACTATAATACTGCTCCTACCTATGTACAAGAATATAACTACTATATAATACTGCTCCTATGTACAAGAATATAACTACCTATATATACTGCCTCCTATGTACAAGAATATAACTACTATAATACTGCCTCCTATGTACAAGAATATAACTACTATAATACTGCTCCTATGTACAAGAATATAACTACTATAATACTGCTCCTATGTACAAGAATATAACTACTATAATACTGCTCCTATGTACAAGACTATACTATATAATACTTAATACCCCTATACAAGAATATAACTACTATAATACTGATCCTATATACAAGAATATAACTACTATAATACTGCCTCCTATGTACAAGAATATAACTACTATAATACTGCTCCTATGTACAAAAATGTAACCACTATAATACTGCTCCTATGTGCAAGAATATAACTAATATAATACTGCCTCCTATGTACAGAATATAACTACTATAATACTGCTCCTATGTACAAGAATATAATCTACTATAATACTGCTACTATGCTACAAGAATATAACTACTATAATACTGCTCCCATGTACAAGAAATTAACTACTATAATACTGCTCCTATGTACAAGAATATTACTACTATAATACTGCTCCTACAGTATGTACAAGAATATAACTACCATAATACTGCTCCTATGTACAAAAATATAACTACAATAATACTGATCCTATATACAAGAATATAACTACTATAATACTATGTACAAGAAATAAACTACTATAATACTGCTCCTATGTACAAGAATATAACTACTATAATACTGCTCCTATGTACAAGAATATAACTACTATAATACTGCTCCTATGTACAAGAATATAAACAAACTATTAATACTTGCCTCCTATGTACAAGAATATAACTACTATAATACTGCCTCCTATGTACAAGAATATAACTACTATAATACTGCCTCCTATGTACAATAAACTACTATAATACTGACATATAACTACTATAATACTGCTCCTATGTAAAGAATATAACTACTATAATACTGCTCCTATGTACAAGAATATAACTACTACTAATACTATTACAAGAATATAACTACTATAAACTCCTATGTACAAGAATATAACTACAATAAACTATATATGAATATAAAATATAACTATATACTATTAAACTACTCTGCTCCTATGTGTACAAAGATAATACTATATAACTACTGCCTCCTATGTTACAAGAATATAACTACTATAATACTGCCTCCTATGTACAAGAATATAACTACTATAATACTCCCTCCTATGTATAAGAATATAACTTCTATAATACTGCCTCCTGTATACAAAAACATAACTATTATAATACTGCCTCCTGTGTGCTAGAATATAACTACTATAATACTGCTCCTATGTAGAAGAATATAACCACTATCATACTGCTCCTATGTACAAGTTGCAGTAAAAACTTTGTGGCACACTGCTTGTAATAGGCTAGAAGTCGGGTTCCCACATAGTTTAGTACAGCAATAAAATACATTAGCCAGAAATGCGTTGAATGGTGTTTATTTTGAACAACGGCCCAACATACGTGACGTTTCAGCCCAAAATGGCCTTTCTTAAACTGTGGCACAACAAGTGAAAAACAGAGACAATTTACAGTCAATGGTATGTCCAAAGAGTGTAATCAATCCGTTAACATAAATAAATCTATAAACAGAAATAAATCTATAGCATGGCAATTTCCATCAGATGATCAGAAGAAAACCAGGAACCAAGAATATCTGGGAAAATTCAGGTGAACAACAGGTAATTGGTAGGTATAATGGGTAGGCATAAATAATACAATATTATCTACAATCTTATATGAACTATAATATATACAATATATACAATCATCAGGCGAATCCCCAAAACCCAAGAGACGGTATCCCATCCTTATGTTGGAAATGTTGCAACAGAAACTACATAGACAATGCATAGACAATGTAAGGAAAGGTATACAGAATTGAGATAACTTTATCTAAACAGTTGCCTAATTTAAACAGTTGCCAATGAGTCTGCGTTACCTGGTGCCGAGTAGAAGAGAGAAAAAGAGCATATAGCAAATAGCACTGGGGGAATATAACTACTATGATACTGCTCCTATGTACAAGAATATAACTACTATAATACTGCCTCCTATATACAAGAATATAACTACTATAATACTGCTCCTATGTACAAGAATATAACTACTATAATACTGCTCCTATGTACAAGAATATAAAGCTACAAGAATATAACTACTATAATACTGCTCCTATGTACAAGAATATAACTACTATAATACTGCTTCTATGTACAAGAATAATAATACTACCTCTGATGTACAAGAATATAACTACTATAATATTGCTCCTATGTACAAAAATATAACTACTATAATACTGCCTCTTATGTACCAGAATATAACTACTATAATACTGCTCCTATGTACAAGAATATAACTAGAATATACTGATCCTATGTACAAGAATATAACTATATATACTGCCTCCTATGTACAAGAATACAAGAATATACCTATATACTATGCTACAAGAATATAACTACTATAATACTGCCTCCTATGTACAAGATATAACTACTATAATACTGCTCCTATGTACAATAATATCTACTATAATACTGCTCGCTACTATAATACTCACAGAATATACTAACTACTATAAATAAAATACTGCTTCTATGTACAAAAATATAACTACTATAATACTGCTCCTATGTACAAGAATATAACTACTATAATACTGCTCCTATACAAATATAACTACTATAATACTGCTCCTATGTACAAGAATAAACTAGAATAATACTGATCCTATGTACAAGAATATAACTACTATAATACTTCCTCCTATGTACAAGAATATACTATTATAATACTGCCCCTATGTACAAGAATATAACTACTATAATACTCCTATGCTCCTATGCTACAAGAATATAACTACTATATACTGCTCCTAATAAGAATATAACTACTATAATGCTTCCTATGCAAGATATAACTACTAAACAAGAATATAACTACTCTCCTATGTACAAGAATATAAACTACTGCCTCCTATGTACAAAAATAAAATATAATACTCCCTAACAAGAATATAAACTACTATAATACTGCTCCTAGTACAAGAATATAACTATAATACTGCCCTATGTCATGTACAAGAATATAGCTACTATAATACTGCCCCTATGTACAAGATATAACTACTATAATACTGCGTCCTATACAAGAATATAAACTACTATAATACTATGTACATAAACTATTAATACTGCTCCTATGTACAAGAATATAACTACTATAATACTGCTCCCATGTACAAGAATATAACTACTATAATACTGCCTCCTATGTACAAGAATATAATATAATACTACATATAATACTGCTCTCTATGTACAAGAATATAACTACAATAATACTGATCCTATATACAAGAATATAACTACTATAATACTGCCTCCTATGTACAAGAATATAACTACTATAATACTGCTCCTATGTACAAGAATATAACTACTATAATACTGCTCCTATGTACAAAAATGTAACCACTATAATACTGCTCCTATGTGCAAGAATATAACTACTATAATACTGCCTCCTATGTACAAGAATATAACTACTATAATACTCCCTCCTATGTATAAGAATATAACTTCTATAATACTGCCTCCTGTATACAAAAACATAACTATTATAATACTGCCTCCTGTGTGCTAGAATATAACCACTATCATACTGCTCCTATGTACAAGTTGCAGTAAAAACTTTGTGGCACACTGCTTGTAATAGGCTAGAAGTCGGGTTCCCACATAGTTTAGTACAGCAATAAAATACATTAGCCAGAAATGCGTTGAATGGTGTTTATTTTGAACAACGGCCCAACATACGTGACGTTTCAGCCCAAAATGGCCTTTCTTAAACTGTGGCACAACAAGTGAAAAACAGAGACAATTTACAGTCAATGGTATGTCCAAAGAGTGTAATCAATCCGTTAACATAAATAAATCTATAGCATGGCAATTTCCATCAGATGATCAGAAGAAAACCAGGAACCAAGAATATCTGGGAAAATTCAGGTGAACAACAGGTAATTGGTAGGTATAATGGGTAGGCATAAATAATACAATATTATCTACAATCTTATATGAACTATAATATATACAATATATACAATCATCAGGAGAATCCCCAAAACCCAAGAGACGGTATCCCATCCTTATGTTGGAAATGTTGCAACAGAAACTACCTGAGGCATAGACAATGTAAGGAAAGGTATACAGAATTGAGATAACTTTATCTAAACAGTTGCCTAATTTAAACAGTTGCCAATGAGTCTGCGTTACCTGGTGCCGAGTAGAAGAGAGAAAAAGAGCATATAGCAAATAGCGCTGGGGAATATAACTACTATGATACTTCTCCTATGTACAAGAATATAACTACTATAATACTGCCTCCTATATACAAGAATATAACTACTATAATGCTGCCCCTATGTACAAGAATATAACTACTATAATACTGCTTCTATGTACTAAAATATAACACTATAATACTCTCCTATGTACAAGAAATATACTACTACTATAACTACTTGCTCTGTGTACAAATATAACTACTATAATACTGCTCCTATGTACAAGAATATAACTACTAATACTCCTCCAATGCTACTATAGAATATAACTACATAATACTGCTCCTATGTACAAGAATATAACTACTATAATACTGCT